>JASDQU010240804.1:71577-86337 GCA_032191745.1 Picea mariana
GAAATTTCTTGACCACCACTTCAACCTTTTGGAAATTGAAAATGAAACATTTTCTTATTGATAGAGAGTTCAAGGATGTTATCATGAATGATCCAAATTGGATATGCACGACAACCATTGGTTATCGGCTTAGGCTCTACGAGGATCAACATAGGCAAGGTTTGAGGCTATGGACGAGGTAGGAGATAAGGTTGATGGTGTGATGGGACCCATGCCATCCTGACCAATGTCCACACCTTCTTTAATATAGTACTCTCAATGAGCATGGGAAACGTAAGTAGTTGAAAAGAAAATGTATTGGGAAAAAAATGAGAAGGAAAAAAAAAGAGAAATTGTGTATTTAAAAAATAGAACATGAGAAACTATTCCTCGAGTACCTAATGGGAAAAGACAAAAGAGGAGAAGCCAATGCTAGACTTGGGGAAGTTTAAGAGTTAGGGACGCCTAGACTTCCAGCTAACCCCCCCAGCTGAGCTAATCTTCTATTTACTCTTGCACCACAAAGGAAGGGAGATTCTTTAGCTAAGAGGGAGAGGAATTGTTGCCCAAATTCCCTTTTGAAGACTATGAATGGACCAGAGGGACTAAGGGTACTATAGCTTACACATTGCCAAGAAATAAAGAGCCTGGTCGAAGCTAACTAAATTATGGTTTTCCCATTTTGGTTTCTAGGGTAAGTATTGTGTTCTTATGTGATGAATCTCTCTATATGATGTGTTATTTTCTATATGTGGGTTATATGGAAGCTACTCTATATTTAGATTGATGCATGTGTTTATTTTAATGGGATGGGAATTCATTCTCAGTTGTAATTACGAGAATATCCTTCATAGTTACATTCTCCATGAGCAAATGAAGAATGCCAACAACGATCTATTCCATGTCATTTGTTTTAATATGAGGTAACATATCCATGCATGCCATTACTTGGTTGTTGCATTATTCTAGCTAGTTTCTAATTCTATCAAGCTTATGATTGTTGGAGAAAATATACCTCAGTGAATTAGTGTATCTCTTGTGACAATACATTGTTCCTCACTATTGCTTGAGCCCATATGTAGGCATGTTGCACCTTGAGAGGTCATATGTTGCCTTTGGCAATTGGTTGAGCCCACACACATGCTATATAGGTCATTTTTGCTTCCATAGAGATTGTATGTGGGTCGTACGCATTGTAAACAAGGTTGCCTCCTACTTTCAGGGTCACACCATGCTAGACATGTGAATTATTTGGAAGCTTACAATTTTGTTTCAAGCAGGTGGAATGGCGATTCGTACCACCAAACTAGGAATTGAATTGTTTAACATTACTCCTCTCTCGTACTTTGGCCTCCAACATTTCACTTCAACATGTCATGTCATGGATTAATGGTATGGCTTGGGTGAAGATTTATGAATGGTTATCCTCTCGTAACACTGTCCAATAAATGGTTTTAACGAATGGTTATTTATCATATTATTTAAAACCATTCATGTTGGGTTGTTATATTCTTTATAGTGAAAGTCAAGGTGGATCGACTGACAGTCGAAGTCGAGGTTGATCGACAACAAGTCAAAGGACGAGGTAGTCTACCGGGTAAAGTCAAAGTCCAAGATATCGATAGCAAGTCAACTGACAAGATGTCGAAAGTCGAGTGTGTGATGACCGAATGAAGGCTGACTGGTAGTCGACTGTAACAGAATCCCGAGATTCACGGGATTTGTAGCCAATGATCTGCATGGATCTGTAACCGTTTTTGGGTGCCTTTTCTTTAGGGTTTTGCCTACTGTAAAGCCTATAAATAAGGTGTGTTGTAATATTGTAAAAGATGATCTTTCTTTGTTAACGTGAGAGGTTAAAAGATAGAGGTCGTCAGTCATGCAAATGTAAGTTGAATTGGCTACAGGGTTGTTCTTGTGTAAGAAAGAGGGTATGATGTCGATTGTGTCTTAGGTGTGGACCAAGGTTAGACATGTAACCTTTTATTCTGAATGAATAAGACAACAAAAGGACAGAACTCTCAAGGAATGTTGGTTTTCCCGGTTTGGGTTTCAAAGGTAAAATATGAGTGTATTGTGTGTTTGCTTTCTCATTTACTTTCTTGATTAAATTTTTCCTCCTCTCTTTTGCTAGGTTTAGTTTGGAAGTGTTCTTCATTTCTTGTCATGTGATATCAGAGCTTGATTTAACAATCTTGGATCTAAGCTAAACCCTAGGTTCAGTAAGAGTCGTAAGCCAGAAATATTTCAATATTGTGTTAAAGATTGTGTTAAAGAATGGCAAGTAGCTCGAGAATAGAGATTGAAAAATTCAATGGCCAGAATTTTGAGCTTTGGAAGCTTAAAATTGAAGATCCTCTTATAGATCAAGAACAATGGACAACAGTCTATCCAGGTACCATGCCAACAAGTATGTTGACGGGAGAATGGGAGAAACTCGAGAGAAGAGCAAGGAGTATGATTCGACTTTGTCTTGCAGATTTGGTTCTACTTAATGTCTCGAGTGAAGATTCATCCAAGAAGCTGTGGGACAAGTTGGGAAGCTTATACCAGTCGAAATCCCTGGTAAACAAGTTGTTTCTTAGAACGAAACTGCATCTTTTGAGGATGAGTGGGGATAGTTCGATCACTGAAGCCAATTATTGTCTGTGAATATTAAAATCACCAAGGAGGAGAAATGTATTAGCCTATTATGTTCTTTGCCAGACTCCTGGGATAGCTTAGTCATGGTTACAGGGATTAATTCAACTACATTAGTGCTAGAAGAAGTGGTTGCATCTCTATTGTTAGAAGAAATGAGAAGGAAGAACATGGAAGGATTGACCAAAGATGCATTAGTGGTGAGAGGTTGACTGGTAGATAGAGATAAAGGAAAATTCTCCGGTAGAAAGTCTAAGTTGAAGGGTAGATCTAAATCCCTGGTTCAATCGACAAGAAGACGTTGGAAATGTGGTAAAGTTGGGAATTACAAAAGGTATTGTAAGTCGAAGGCAATGGAAGTTAGTACAGGATCCAATGAGAAGCAGTCGACTGAGAGAACGATGACTCCAGATAAGAGAGGTGATGTGTACCTGGTGTCGACCAGTACATAGTCAGATCAAGATGTTTGGTTGATTGACTTAGGAGAATCCTATCATATGACACCACATAGAGAATGGTTCTGTGAATATGAACGATATGAAGGAGGAGATGTGTTCTTGGGGGACGACTCGACAAGCAAAATTGTCAGACAAGGAAGAGTTCGACTGATACTGCAGGATGGGAGGAGTAGAACCCTTCCAGGTGTGCTACACATTTCGGGTTTGGAAAAAAACCTAATATCTATTAGCAAGATGAGTGATGTAGCGGTGCACACTCTATTTAAGAAGGATATGTGCAAGATGGTCAGAGGCACAATGGTATTAATGAAATGAATTCAGATTGGAACCCTATACAAATTGTTAGGGAGTGTTGACTCGACTAGATGCAACAACATCGTTGTTCCTAAAGTCGAATTGACTTTGACTCGACTCAACTTGACTCAGGCTAAGTTGATTCAACCGAACTCAACAAGTCATCATAAAGTCGACCCGACCATGCTTTGGCATGAGAGGATGGGACACATTGGAGAAAAAGGACTTCAAGCTATGCATAAGAAAGGTATGGTCGAAGATTTTTTTGAATGTAATTTAGAAATCGAATTTTGTGAACATTGTATATATGGGAAACAAAGTCGAGTGAGGTTCCCATCTGGAGGGACAAGGGAAAATGGAATTCTAGAGTTGGTTCATAGTGATGTGCTTGGCCCTGTTTTAGTGCCTTCACTTGGTGGATCCCTATATTATGTCTCCTTCATAGATGATTTTTCCAAGAAGACATGGATATATTTCCTGAGGAAGAAATCCAAGGTTTTTGGGAAATTCAAAGAGTTTAAATCTCTTATAGAAAACCAGATAGATAAGAAGATTAAGGTGTCGAGAACTGACAACGGTGATGAATTATATGGAAAGGAATTTGATCAGTTCCACAAGTAGTGTGGCATAGCATACCAAAATAACACACCATATACCCCATAACAAAATGGAGTTGCTAAGAGAATGAATAGAACATTGATCGACAAGGCAAGGAGCATGCTCAATGGTGTTGGGATCGTACAAGAATTCTGGGCAGAGGCAGTCGACACTGCAAAATATCTATTGAATATGTCTCCTTCGTCAGCGCTAGTCGACACAAGTCCACATGAGGTATGGTTTGGTAAGAAGCCTTCAGTTTCACATCTCAAAGTATTTGGTTGTGATGCATTTGCGCATGTTCCCAAGGAAAAGAGGAGCAAGCTGGACAAGAAGGTAGTCAAGTGTATTTTCATTGGATATAAAGAAGAAATGAAAGGATATAAGCTTTGGGATCCTGCATCAAGGATAATAGTGCACAGTCGGGATGTGGTCTTCAAAGAAGTTGGAAGTAAGTTCGAGCTTGAAGAAATTGTTCAAACTGAGAATAATTTAGAGAAGGTGTGGTTTGAACTGAGGAACGAAGAAGTTGATTCAGATGAGTCGACTGAATCAGAAGGAGAGGTAGAACAACCAACCCCGATTGTAAGGAGGTCAGAATAAGTAAGAAAACCAATCAAAAGATATATTCCTCTCGACTTCCGTTCTACATCTGTGTTAACTTCCATCGACGATGAGCCCAAGTCGGTCAGGGAGGAAGTCAACTCAGCATAGGGAAAAATTTGGAAGGATGCCACGGTCGAAGAGATGAAATCCTTGCACAAGAATGAGACATGGGACTTAGTTAAATTACCTAGTGGAAGAAAGCATGTTGGTATCAAATGTGTATTCAAGAAGAAGATGAATGTCGTAGGACAAGTCGAGAAATTCAAATCTCGACTGGTGGTGAAAGGATATTCCCAAGTCAAAGGAGTCGACTTTAGTGAGATTTTTTCCTCTGTTACAAAATTAACTTCCATTAGAGTACTAATGTCTTTGGTTGCAGCGTTTGATCTGGAAATATATTAGATGGATGTAAAGACAACGTTCCTACATGGGCACCTAGAAGAGGAAATCTACATGAAACATCCTGAAGGATTTGTAGTAAAGGGCAAGAAAGATTTGGTGTGCAAGCTGAAAAGATCCCTTTATGGTCTAAAACAATCACCAAGGATGTGGTACCAAAAGTTCAACACATACATCCTTAGTTTGAGATTTGTGAGAAGCAAAGTTGATCACTGCATATATTCCAAAGAAGAAGGTGGACGTTTCATATATGTAGCATTGTGTGTCGACGACATGTTGCTAATGGGAAATAATATGAACGTAATAAAGGAGGTGAAGAAGCAGTTATCCTCCAAGTTCAACATGAAGGATCTCGGTGCAACGAACTTCATTATGGGAATGGAGATTAAGAGATATCGAGCAGCTAGAAAGCTTTGGTTGAACTAGATGAAGTATATTGAACAATTTTAAAACGTTTCAACATGCAGGATTGCAAACCTATAAAGGTGTCAATTCCTGTGAGAGCAAGGGTAACTGCTAAACAATGTCTAAAGACACAGGAGGAAATAAAGGACATGGCATGTGTTCCCTATGCAAGTGTTGTTGGTAGTCTAATGTATGCGATGGTATGCACTCGACCAGATATTGCCCATGCAGTAGGAGTGTTGAGCAGATACATGTCGACACCTAGAAAGGAGACCTGGACATGTGTCAAAAGAGTATTCAGGTATTTGTGTGGCACAAAAGATTATGTTATATGCTACCAAGGAAAACTTGAACGTGACAATGAATTAAATGTACATGGATTTGTCGATGCCAATTGGGCTGGAGATCTAGATCGATGAAGGTCGACCAGTGGATATGTGTTTAAGATGTTTGGTAGAGAAATTAGCTGGATGAGTAAGCGACAGATGGTCGTAGCCCTGTTAACAACAGAAGCTTAGAAGCCACTCATGGAAGCAAAGAAGCAATATGGCCGCAAAGGTTGTGCTCAAAATCGGGTTTGTGCAGAAAGCTATGAAGATAAGTTGCGACAGTCAAAGCGCAATATTTATGGCAAAGAACCATGCTTATCACTCTAAGACTAAGCATATTGATGTACAAAACCATTTTGTGAGAGACATGGTGGAAAGCAACAAGGTGTTGTTGGAGAAAGTAGACACATTGGAAAACATAACAGATTCTTTGATGTGGTTCCATTGGACATGTGTGGAGTCATCTTGGAAAGCCCATACTTGTACATGAGAGATGCCATCGGAGAGAAAACCAATATAGGCTCATCAAATATGGGGAGGCATATGCCATAAATGCACATAAGAACAAAGCCAAACTCTCTTTAATCAATGTTCATAAGGATAGAAGAATCATTGGTAGCACAAAGAAGTTTGTCTTTTTTTTTTAGGGAAGGAAAGCAGCAAGGAGAAGGCAATGAGTTGGAGATGAATGCATCCTTGGAAGGATATAGTGTCAAGCAACACCAATAGCTACAACAACTAATTGAATCCTACAAGGAGGTGTTCCAAGAACCTCAAGGGCTACCACCCAAGTGAGAGCTTAAGCATGAGATTTAGTTGTTTCTAGAGTCGCCACTGTAAAACATTGGACTGTATAGGTGGCCCATCATCGAAGTAGACGAAGTGAAGAGTCAATTGCATCGGTTGTTGGAGTAGGGAGTCATCAGGCCTAATACATCGTTATGGGTTCACCCATTATCACAGTGCCAAAGAAGGACAATAGTTGGAGAATGTACATTAACTACCATGCCTTGAACAAAATCACCTTCAACAATAGATACCCTCTACCAAGGATTGATGACTTGTTGGATCAATTGTGACAAGCCAGGTTCTTCACCAAGCTAGACCTCAAATCAGGTTACCATCATCTCGGGAAGCCCATACTTGTACATGACAGATGCCATCTTTAGGAGGAGAGAAAACCAATATAGGCTCATCAAATATGGGAATGAATATGCCATAAATGCACACAAGGACAAATCCAAACTCTCTTTGATTAGTGTTCATCAGGCTAGGAGAATCATTGGTAGAACAAAGAAGTTTGTCTTGTTATTTTTGAGAGAAGGAAAGCAGCAAGGAGAAGGAAATGAGTTGGAGATGAAGGCATCCTTGGAAGGATACAATGTCAAGCAACACTAATAGCTACAACAACTAATTGAATCCTACAAGGAGGTGTTCCAAGAACCTCAAGTGCTACCACCCAAGTGAGAGGTTGAGCATGAGATTTAGTTATTTCTAGAGTCACCACTATAAAACATTGGAGTGTATAGGTGGCCCATCATTAAAGTAGACGAAGTGAAGAATCAATTGCATCAATTGTTGGAGTAGGGAGTCATCGGGCCTAGTACGTCATTATGGGTTCACCCATCATCATGGTGTCAAAGAAGGACAATAGTTGGAGAATGTACATTGACTACCATGCCTTGAACAAAATCACATTCAGGAATAGATACCCTCTACCAAGGATTGATGACTTGTTGGATCAGTTGTGACAAGCCAAGTTCTTCACCAAGCTAGACCTCAAATAAGGTTACCATCCAATGAGAATAAAATCATAAGATGTGTGGAAGACAATGTTCAAGATGAAACAAGGTTTGTACAAATGGTTGGTGATGCCTTTTGGTTTATGTAATGCACCTGCAACTTTCATGATATTGATGAATGACATGCCATGTACTTTTATCGACTCATTTGTAATATTGTACCTAGATGACATACTAATCTTTAGTAATACTTGGCAAGAGCACATATCACATGTGGCATAGGTACTAGAGACATCAAGAAGAATAAGGTGATTGCAAATTTGAAGAAGCGTGAGTTCAAGAAGGAGACCTTGATTTATCTTGGACACATGATCAATGGAGGAGAGATAAGGGTGGATTCAAACAAGATCACAACCATCAACTAATGGCATGTTCCCACCAGCTTGACAGATGTCAATTTTTTTATTGGAGCAACTCGATACTCGAGGAAGTTCATTGGAAAATTTTCGGCAGTAACAACATTGTTGCATTGCATGACCACCAAGGGAAAAATATTCCATTGGAGTAAGCCACAACAATGAGCATTTGAATATTTGAAAAGGAAGATCATAAATGCTCCAACCCTAGCCATGGCCAATTTACAACGACCATTTGAACTGGAGACGCATGCCAATGGATATGCATTAGGGGTAATGCTCATGCAAGGAGGAAGACTAGTATACTATCATGCAAAGTTGTTTGAAGTAGTACTTGACTACCCAATGTATGATAAAGATATATATGTAATTATGTAATCAGTGAAAAACTTGAAGCACTATCTTCTGGGGAAAGAGACCATCATACACATTGATCATAAGCCCCTGTAGTACCTACAAAGTCAAAGAAAGATGCAATAAATGAGGCATTATAAGTGGTTGGGATTCTTGCAACAATTTCACCTACTGATCATGTATAAGAAAGGAGCTACAAACAAGTTAGTTGATATGCTTTCATGACCCCTGCCAAATAAGATTGTTGTAACTAGAGTCATATTATAGCTTGAGCCCTTCACTCGTGAACTGTTGAGTCAAGATTATGAGGGAGATGAAAATTTTGGAGGAGTATGCAAGTAGCTAAAGGAGAGGCTAGTCACTGCCATGAAAGGAAATGAATATCACCTCTAAGATAACTTTCCAAAGCTGTCAAACTTTCCAAAGATGGAATAGGTTGAAAGGATAAATTTCCAAAGCTGTCAAACAAACATTAACATCTTGTGATAGGGAGAGCAAATCCAATTGTTGTATAGGCTTTCTGGGACCCCCCTCTCACACAGGGGTTATGCATGAGGTCGCGTTCGGGAGAGTTATGGATATTATCCCTCCGTGGTTCAATCGTTCATAGTAGTCATATCGTATATTGGGGGTTCTTCTTGAGGTTCAACTGTCTTCATTTGGTCTTGGTGCTTCGTGAATTCTGAATCCGTTCGGGGTCCTCTTGAGTTCTACTAGTCCATTTTTCCTCAGTTCTCTCGAAGGATTTCGAACTTGTTATCCTGCCCATACGTTCGGACTGGACTGTCGACTGTACTCGCCCAGGGGCTGACTGCGAGTTGGTGACCTTAGTAGCCATAATCTTCAGGGTCTTACACGAGGTGACGGTGAAGGGAAGTCTCACTGTACCTGGAACAGACGTTGGTCAAACTCACTCGGGCTCCTTGGAGGGTAAATCCACATTTACTGCGTGGAATCTTGCACCAAGGCGTAAGTCCGTTAAGTAGGTCGCCAACGTAACTGATCCACTTGCTCTATCCCCGCCCCTTCCTATATTGATCTCGCGATGTTGGATTTCATCACCAACTAGTGGTTTCATTGTGGGAAGTTTTGTTTGATTATTTGCTTTTAAATTCATAGCGTGTGTTGTTTGTTTTACTTAGTGGACCTTAGGTCGAGTCAGTGTTAATGGCATCAATTCCTGGGAGTACCAATGGAGGAACCCCTTGTCCCAGGGAACCTTTCATCTTTCCTTCTTTTGGAAACTTTGGTCCTCCGTACATTGCCACACTGAGTCTTCCAGGACTCACCATCAGATTACCGGTTTGGTTATTCCCCACTTCGGTGATCTCGAATCCTCCCAGTGCTTCAGCTACACCTAATACTTCAGATGTCAGTACACCACCCACACGTCAACCTCATGTCGACTTTTCACCTTCTTTACCCATTAAGTCTACTTCCTTTTCTCCTTCTTCTCCCAGTGAAAGATCTAAAGCAAGTAACCAGGCTGATCAGAAGAAGAAGAAACAAAAAGAGAAGAAGAAGAAGCAACTCAGAAAGGACCAAGCCTCCAACTACATCAGATGTTGGATCTAAGCAACCAGCTACTGTTAATAGTACTGGGAGTGTTGATGAGGTCAACAAGATTAAAATGAAGAATCTGAAACCCAAATTCCCTTGCAGTCTTTGTAAGGGTGACCACTTTCTAAGGGATTGTCATGGTCTTCCCAAGGTCTTAGAAATGTGGTCCTCCACGTCAACGACCTCTGCTAGACATGCTGGTGATGCCCCGTCAACTAGTGATGTTAAGGTTGGTAAGAAGAAGACAACTGTCAAATTTCCTTGTATGTTATGCGAAGGTGATCATTATTCTTACCTTTGTCCTCGTATGGACAAGGCTTCTTCTCTTTTGAAAAAGCTTCAACTTCCAATCGGTTATCGTAATATTTCTCCCAACCCATCGTTAGTTGATGGACTGGTCAATCCAGTTCCATCCTCGGTCAATTCGGTTGATCAGGTGGTCAATCTAGTTTCATCCTTGGTTGAACCACTAACCCAAGTAGCTGATCGAGTGCCGTCATCGATCAACCCCACTTTTCATCTGAAAAGTGAAACCCAAGTGCTTGACCTAGTCCCGTAATCGATCAGCCCCACTCTTCATCAAAAGAGTGAAACCAAAGTGGTCGATCTGGTTTCGCCATCGGTCGATCCCACTCCTCCATTGAGGAGTGCCAAAGTGGTTGCTCTGGTTACTTCATCAATCAATTCCACTCCTCCTCTTAAGAGTGTTAAAGTGGTCTATTTGGTTCTACCATCGGTCGATCCCACTCCTCCTTTAAGGAGTGCCAAAGTGACTGATCTATTCCCTTCCTCGGTCAGTCCCACCCTTCATCCGAAGAGTGCCAAAGTGGTTTCTCCATTTACTCCATCGGTCAATCCCACTCCTCCTCTGACGAGTGCCAAAGTGGTTGATCTGATTCCGCCATTGATTGATCCCACTCCTCCTCTGAAGAGTGCCAAAGTGGTCGATCTAGTTCCGCCATCGATCGATCCCACTCCTCCATTGAAGAGTGCCAAAGTGGTTGCTCCGGTTCTGCCATCGATCGATCCCACTCTTCCTCCGAAGAGTGTCAAAGTGACTGATCCAGTTCCTTCCTCGGTCAGTCCCACCCTTCATCCAAAGAGTGCCAAAGTGGTTGTTCCGATTACTTTATCGGTCAATCCCACTCTTCCTCTAAAGAGTGCCAACATGGTCGATCTAATCCCATCATCGATCGACCCTTCTCTCCCTCTAGAGAGTAAGCCTGATTCTGCCCACGATTTTCTCATTGATACAAAATCTATCGTGCTGGGGGGCATTCCTCTTTCTCTTGTGAAACCCACTCCAAGTAATAAGGCCATCCTTTTTGATTGGGGTGTGCTAACTGGACCTCATCTTCCCTCTCACATTCCTTTCAAGATTACAGTACAGGTTTGTGGTCGGGACGTTCCTCATACACTAATAGATGAAGGTTCGTCCATTAGTATTTTGTCCTCTATTGCTTGGCAAGCTTTGGGTTATCCTCAACTTGTGCTGGTTACCCAAACTCGGTTTGCTTTTAATAGAAGAACCAGTCACCCTTTAGGGATAGTTTCCTGTAACTTTGGGAGGGGAAACTGTCTTTATTGATGTTATGGTAGTCCAGGACCCCTTGGATTTCGATTTACTCCTTGGGCGAGATTATGTCTATGCCATGAAAGCTATTGTGTCCACTCTCTTTCATGTGATATATTTCCCTTACGATGGAAGNATATCAAGGGACAAAACTTGGTCATGGCTTCCAAGAGACTTTCATGTGATATATTTCCCTTACGATGGAAGAATGGTGACTATTGATCAACTTTTGTTTGTTGGCCCTGACTTGACCATCAACCCAATGACCTCCCTAAACGGTTCTTATATGTAGTCGGTATCACCCTTTCCACAGGTCAATTATGTGGTGTTATCTCCCATGACTTCAACTTCAAATGACTTGGATCCGGTAGTTGACATGGTGATCTCTTCGGTAGGGCTATTGGAGCTTGATCTCCTTACCCCTGTCGTGGCCCTCGACACGTGTTCCTTCCAGAGCATTCTTCTTCCATCCAATGAAGATCTCTTGGAAGCCATGACCAAGTTTTGTCCCTTGATATGGTGTCCTTCTAGAGCATTATCCTCTTGGAAGCCATGATCAAGAAGAGTTCATGAGCATAATTTCTCTTCTATGTGGTAAGCTCGTTAAAAAATGAAACAGAGGATACGAGCATAGTTTTTGTTTCTCTGTGGCAAGCTCGTTAAAAAATGAAATAGAGGTCACGAGCATAGTTTCTCTTCTCTGTGGAAAGCTCATTAAAAAATGAAACAGAAGTCACGAACACAGTTTCCTCTTCGTGGAAAGCTCATTAAAAAATGAAACAAAAATATGGGGATTGAATTCGGAGCCTTGAGCATATTTCTTTTCATGTGTCAAGCTCGTTAAAAAATGAAACAGTCACCTCTCCTGTCAGGTCGAGTCTTTTGCCAGATCTCGTAGATGTCGAGTTGAGTCTTTCGTTAGGTTTCGTATTTGAACCTTCATTTCATCCACCTGTATCCTTTTTCTCCATATAGTAGAGAAATTGGTGACAACCTCAAAGTCGGTGAATGAATTGAAGCTTGGGGGGCATGTCTCCAGCGTTTGATGATCATTCTAGAGTTAAGCCACTAGCTTTTCAAGCTGGGGGCATACTGAGCTTAGTCTTTGTTCCTTCTCGTGCTCGTAAATACATGAGAATGTAACCGAGTATACTTTTATCACTTTTTTGGACTCGTAAAGGTTATACGAAAAAGGAACCCCCTGGAGTCTCCTTTAAGCTTTTTCAAACTCTCTAAACATGAAAAGATTGCTAAGTGATTTTGCTTCCTTTCCCACTCGTTAAAAGGTTTGAAAGGGCGTCTTTCGAGTGATAATTTATCTCTTTTTTGGCCTCGCGAGACTAACATTACGGAAAAGGACAACCTTTGAGTCATCTTTAAGTTCTTTTCAGACTTTATAAACGTGAAAAATCACCGAGTTTACCTTCTCTGGACTCGTTAAAAAATCATACATTGAAGGGCCCATATGGGACCGAACCCTTACTTCTTCCAGTTCGTTAAATAAAGGAAGAGGGACTTACTGAAAGTGAGTTATATCGAGCATGTGTTACCCTCCTCGAGCTCGTTAAATCAAAAAGAGGTACTCGTCTATCTGGATGGGGGGAAAAATTGAAGGAAGCAAGCCAAGCAGTTTTTGAGAACATTACCAGTAACTCTTACGGTCGCCCTTGAACACGACACTTTGTCTTTGCACACATTTTAATCCGTTGAACCTCTGTGTTGAACCAATCCTCTGATTTTCCTTACTCCTTTGGGTCACCCAACGAAAGTCACATTATCCACTGCATCATCGTGTTTTGGTCCATGTCATGTTTCTGTTGTTGTGCCTCAGTGTTCAAGGGAAGTATCTGCCTCGAGAGTCAGCCATCACGAATACCTTGTTTCAATGCCCGTGTTAGTCCATGTTCATTTGATCTGCAAATTTACATCTCTGTGTCAGTTTCGTGTCGTTGATGGGGGATACATCAAGGTTCTCCTTCGACGAGTCTGTTCCTATCGACTTCATCACATTATCCGGGAACTAGACTTAGAAACCAATTAGAACCTTGGGACCCGCATGCCTCAATGGCGGGCCTCCTCGCTTCCGATAGTGGGTTTACATCATTGACCCCTGATCGGATGATTCCACGGATGTTCGACTTTAGCTCATCCATTCACATTCGTTGGAATGTACTAAAGTACCTTGGGAATCATTGACATCAATGGTGATTTCCATCGCGCTTGTTAACGATTTACCTCATTGACCGGTAATCAAGTGGTTTCTTCCATGTTCGACATTAGGACATCTATTCACATGGTTAGATTCATACTACATCGGGATCGGTAAGAAGACCCTGGGTTGAGTCATCACTCTTATATGTACTTTGCCCAGGTTGCGATAGAGTTTCTTTTGAATGTTGACACAAATACTATCACATAGATCCACTTTGTATTGGTTGTGGCTATGTCTTGTCGTCTCGTAGATCCACTGTGTATTCTTCATGGCTACAATCAGTTCAGGTCATAGGAGTATAGATCCACATTGTATCTTTAGTGGCTATACCTTTTTGTCAATATAATTATGGATCCGCAGTGTATTTTATGGCGGCCATACCTTTGAAGTCTTTATCACTCAAGCATAGGTATGCCTGCCTTGGGTTTGAAACATGTCATAATATTTGTTTGATGGTTGTGTGCAGCTTCTATCAGGTTCTCTGAGTCCGTACCCTTGCTCGAAAAATTCTACAAAGTACTTTAGTCATCATTTTCCATCTTCTGACTTCGCACTTTGGGAGGCAATCTGTTACACATCAAAATTACTCACTTCAATGATGACCCATTGTCGTCATTACTAGTGTCGCAAGTGTCGCATTTTTGGTCTCAAGTGTCGCAAACATCATACTGCCATCTTGCCTATGTCATGTCTCTAACGACATCATAAGGACACTTAAGACACCTTCACAGACTAGTTTAAGAAGGAGAAATCATCTGATGAGGAGTACAAAGCATTTGCCATGAAGAAAACCACTTAAAAATTATTTTTGGAAGGCAACGCTCCCCTACCCACTGTCAGGGAGTGCCAGTGCTCCCTAGCCTCCTTTGGGGGAGCGTTGCAACACCCTGTACACCCTTCTGGGGGAGCACCAGGCTTTTCTGAAGGAATTTTGGGCAACGCTACCCTACTCACTATCAGGGAGTGCCAGTGCTCCGTAGCCTTCTTTGGGGGAGCGTTGCAACGCTCTGTGCACCCTTTTGAGGGAGTGCTGGCCCGTTTGAGAAAATTTTGGGCTGTTGAGGAGAATCAGGGAAATATCCCCCTTATCTTGGAAATTAGTTGGATTCGAATCTGAGGTCAAGGCTACATCTTAGGGAGGATCCACAACTTATGGAGAAAGATCCTCAACCTATCCCAAGAAGGCTACGGAGCAC
>JASDQU010240805.1:59997-70006 GCA_032191745.1 Picea mariana
CCCAACATGAGTAAATAATCATCACATTCATCTTGATCCCAACCTTCAACTATTGGGCCCTCTTCTAGTGATGGAAGGTGATGGGTCATATCAATCATTGTAATACTTTTAGTAGCATGACGTGGATGTGGATGCACAACAGGGGCATCCACTACAATAAAAAAAAGTGTTAAAAGTGTTAGTTATTATTCATAACAATGTTTTATTAGTACAAATATCATTACTATGTTTTTTACTTGGTGGAGTAGTTGACACCATTGGTTGGATTGTCATCGGTTCCTCTCTTCTCCAAGCACCCTCATCAACATGCTTTGCCATTGAAACAAAAAAAGTTATAAGTACACCATTTGCAAGTAAATATTTATAATCGTCATATTATACATTTTATTTTAAAGACATGCATAAAATGATGGGTCTTCACACCACTAAAATCATGGGGTTGTTTTCCACAATCGTCGAATGAACCAATGCTTCTTTCTTGCTTAAAACAAATAGACACATTAATTGAGAGGTTAAATAAATCATCAACATATTTGACAAGTATTCAACAACTACAATCTTGTCATTTTATTTACCAACTTGTTCAAAGGGTTATATTGTGTCTACCCCTTTCTTTGTCAATTTTCCACCACTTCTTGAAATTCAAACTTGAAGCTGAGAATCAAGTCTTCTTTGGTGTTGGCAGTGTTGAATGTATCCCCTTGCATCCATGATTTTTTCTTATTGGATGAAATTAAATAAAACTTTCATGATGATATGTATAATATGGATAAATTATTTGGTACTTACAATTTGAGCTTTTAATCTTAGGTAACCACCTTGGCCAAGTTTTTGTTGCCCATGTTTTTCTAGTGTTTCCTTTGTTTCTTTTGACGTGTCTAGGAGCTTACAAAAAGTTTCAAATATGTGATAAGAAATCATAATTTTTTCTGTAGAACTAAAGAAAATTCAACACATTCAACTCAAAATATCATATAGTACCATCCATGGCCAGGTGCTGTCTTCCCTTCATGTCTCAGTGCACTCTCCTTTGCATCGTCCTGTATATTCTTCCATTCCCTCTTGGTAATGGCCAGAGGGCGATCATACTTAGGGTTCTTTTTCAATTGAACCCTATATTGATCTCTGACATAATTCAAATATGTACCGGCCCTCAAGATGATTTCAGACTTGTTGAATGTATCACTAAACAAGCCAACCATATGGTTTATAAGATTTTTTTTCAAATCTTTCTTCTAGGCATTCCACTATGTGTGAATGGTGGGGCCAAAAATCTCTAAATCATTGTTGTGCCATGTCCTATAAAAAATATTGTTTCCTGCAAAATGATATGATAATTAGAATAAAATAATATGAAAGATGTAAGTTTCAATCAAATGGTAGGAACTATTTAAGATATTCAAAAAACTTGGGGTTTGTTGTATCTTCAAGGGAACCAAGTTGTGAACACATGATGCTATAGGATAAATATTCTTTGGCAAAGCATAACCAATATCCACATGAGATTCACCTTGTATACCATCACATGCACAATTTAGTGTGTGTGCTAGGGGCGTTTCAGTCCTCTAAGCCATATACAAAGAGGTAAATAGCCTCATGGGTATGTGTCTCTTGCTAGGATGTTGTGGGGTTTGTGCATCATTGCTACCAACAACGTCCCCATGACAAGGTTGTCCCGTTGGATCCAAAAAATCCTATATAAAGAAAACTTTTGAGTATTTCTCATATAATGGTATCAGATGAAATTTCATAAATCAATATATCTGAGAAATAGTCCTTTTTCAAAAAAAATTCTTACCACAAATTTTTCTATATTCTTCATTAAATTTTTCATCCTTTCATTGCCCTTCTCTATAGGTGGCGTACACCTAGCTAATTCAATTAGTTCCCTATTTTTCTTTCTTAAGGCCTTTCAAATTATTTCCATTGGGTTGATGGAATCATATATTTCATCCCACACATCATCGTTCTTTGACAGTGTGCTTGCCTATATCAACAAATAAACATGTTAACTTAGTTATTATCAACAAGAATTGATATGAAAATCACAGTTATACCTACTTCAATCTAGCCGATGCGTTCCCATGATCACCCTACCACATTATAAGGTTCATGACATTTTATAATGTTAGAAAATAATCTAAGAAGCATGATCTATTAAAATGTATGTTAAAGATACAAAAAGGAAAAAAATAATTACAAGTTTGGTATGCTGGTAGAACATATTTACCCCAACCATAATAGTAGTTCCTCCATCGATTTGATTCAAATCATAATCGACCAACAACTCTTCCTTTGAAACTATTGTTTTCACTGCACATACAAATATCCAATTTTTTTCATGCCGCTCGAATATACAATTGGTTTGCTTTCTTGTTGTTCCATGTCTTATAATGTTAATAAGCCATGTAATATTCCCTGACTCCTTTGGCCTTCCATCAATATACACCATTTCTCCTTTAATGTGATCGCCTTATTTTAGCTATATATAATTTACAACGACTTCATATATCCACATACTTTTTATATATTAGATTAATCTCAACCAATCTCCATAGTTGTAGCATGGTACGACATACTCTATAAACTCAATAAGTCCTCCATATTTCACCTTTTCTCCATTCATGGAGAATAGACCGAGACCATGTATGGATGAAGAAGCAATGCAATACATCCTCTCATTGACATAGAAGTTAGTGTCCAACTAAGGAATTTCATTGGGTACCCATCGTCTCACTAGATGTTTGTACCTCAAAGGAACCTTGACATCACCTATGCTCTCATCATCATAAGATCATGAACCTCCTTGAACAAGAAAGAATTCCACGTGCCCACATAATTTTCTTCTGACCTTTTTACCTCTAGTTCATCTCACCTTGTTATATGTGTTGGGCTAACACTTTCCCCCATCCATCTATAAATTCCCTCACTCGAGGATGATAGGTATGACATGTACCTGTTCAATTGTACCTAAACTCCATCGAATGAGAAAACATAGTTAGCAAAAGGGGAGAATTAATGGACAATGAATAATTTGACACAATATTTTTAATGCCAAAGATATACATTGTCATAATTTGACCCAATACATAATTCACATTTATGCTATTGTTTTAAAATGTCCTATATTTGGATTATAAAGGACCTTTGACTCCTATATGGAGGAAGAAATGTAATTCAAACAGTGCATTTTCTGGTATTTGTCTAGCATTCTTTCTTGGGATCATGCATTTAAATGCATGGAACACTAATTAGTGGAGCACTAATGAATGAAGGAAGGAGACATTAATAAAGACTCATTGTGGCTCAAAAGAAAGAATATGCATTTGTTCAAGAAACCACCCTAGTTGGATTAGATCATGAGAAAATTTAATGTTTGAGGAGAGTGTTGTTGAAGTTAGAAAAGGAAAAAGAAGGGTGAATTATTAAAATTAAATTTTTTGACTAAAAAAAAATAAACTATTAAACTTTTAACAAAATTCAGATTTCTACAAAATAAATAAATTATTAACTATAATTTCAGATTTTCATTTCAGATATGTCACTAAGAAATTACATCATAGATTCAAAATTATAATCATAACCATAGAAAGGAGGCTTTTTTGGTTGAGAAAAAAGGGAAGGAGATTTCTAAAGATATTGCACTCCAAATTCACCAAATGAGATTGTTGTTATGCCAAATACACTCTCAACTAAATGACCATTTTTATGTTGTCACTGTCATTGTTCTAATGCTCTCCAAATCCCTATTATTGCTATTGATTTTAGGTCTCAACCTCTCATAGTTTTCAAATGAAACTTAAAAATGATGTTGAGGTTAGTTGATGGTTGAATTAGGTTTAGGTTTACTTTTTGTGGTTTTATACCCCTCACCCATCCTATTTCCCTCCAGATGCCCTTCATTTTCACATGTGGATTTAGTTTTTAACATTTTAATTTGTGTTTTGATGGACAAAGGATTTGTTTCCTCTTCCTAGAAATGGATCCATCACATGTTAAACCATTTCCATTTATAGGAAATAGTTTTAATAAGGTTCATAGATTTTGATATTTTGATTCATGATTCAACACTTTCCCTAGGAATTTTTTGTAATTGTGGGCCAAAGAAAAAAATCGTTGTCTATCGTCAACATGATCTCTTAAGATAATTCCTCCAAAGGAATGGATTATAGGAGGGGAAAATGATTCAACACAAGGGGATCTGATTGGTTACTTTGGAGGCCCAAAGCCACACATATCCAAAATGGTGCCCTAGATCATCTCTACGTGGGCCTCATCTGCACAAAATAAAGTTCAAATTGCTCTCCTTTAAAGGGTTTTTTTTCACTTGTCTCCTTGAGAACTAAGGACAAGGATGTAGTCCTCAATTGAGGTCCTTGGTCTTTTGAAAACTCAAGTTTGTTGCTCAAGCCATGGTATGAATCATTTTCCTTGAGCTAGGTCCTATAGGAGATTTACATTTGGGTAAGATTTTTTGGGGGTATCGTTACACTATTGTAACAAGATGGTTTTGAAAGCAGTAGGGGATAATCTGGGCTCTTAAAAATATCCAATGACACAAATCCTAAATCATTGGAGGTTGTTTGCACCTTTTCCCCATAGGAAAAACTTGAAATTCATGGCTTTTGTTACCAATTCAATCTAACCATCGCTATTAAAAAAGGAGATTCATATTAGAAATGCAAGTCGATATAAGCTTATTTGAGAAAAATGGTTTTTGATAATCTGATAACATAATTGATTTGGAATTCTCTAGTTTTTAATACACAATGGGGTCTCATACATCAAATTTGGTGTCTAGCTAGGTCGTGACTTTAAAATCAAATTATTATTATTATAAACACCAATAAATGACAAATTGTTGAAAACAATCTGATACATAAAATGAAGCCATGCATAATGAACCCATTAAATAAGATTGATAAAATTTATAAACAATTATGTCAAATTGGGGTAGTTATAAACATACTATATCGAAATGTTCAAATCCTAATCGCATATGAATTTTTTCTTTTGACAGTAGCTATACAGTTGGGAGATGAAACATCATCAAATATAAAAATCATTCCATGGTTGGTCCCGTTGTTATGCAAGACAAGGACAATAAAAATGGAAACTAACCAAGATATCAAAGAGAGAAGGGCCTTGCATAAGAGAGAAAAAAATAAAAAGAAGATAGATAACTCCCACATGAGAAGGTGGTGAAATGAGAAGATACACAAGAAAATAAATGAGTAGATATCCAACCCATTCGAGAGAGAAACTCGATAAGCGATTTTGCATGTATTTTATTGAATTCAGATTAGGATTTCATTGTGTACAGATAAATCAATCTAATAATCTATTTAATATTAGGAAATTTTGAAATTTTATATGTTAGCATGTACACTATTTCATCTATATCTTAGATATATTTATGTTCTCCAATAAATTTTAATAATTAATAACATACCCAAAAATTAAAAATTGTCCTGGAAGGATTTGAATGATCAAATCTTTATCCTGAAAAGAGTCACCTCAAAGACCTAAATTATATTCCCCTGCACTGTCATTTAATGAAAAATATTCCATATGCATCTTACTTCTCTCTAAACCCTTTGGATACAATTCTGACAAATGGAAACAAAGATCTGCCAACAACTATTCTAACAACTTAATTTACATTTTGTTTGCAGAAAGGCAACAATAATGAGCTAAATATGTAGTATTTTACATTTATAATTCAAAACAAAACTAGATAGACCATGGATATAATATTCAATATTTCTTTACTGTAAAAGCAAGTGATCACTTCTAGGAAGGTTGTTGCAGAAATATCAAGCAGAGTTATTACTAATTGTTGGATAATGTTGTCATTGATGTCAAGTATTGTCATAGTAATATGATTGTATCATTGATGTATTAATTATGTGGTCATTGATGTAATTGATGTCATATGGTGTTACTGATGTAAATTTTGATGTCATGTCATGGAAGGTGTATCATTGATGTCATGTCATGGTTGATAGGAAGAACCAAATGGATGAACTCCAAAGTGGTCCCCTTCTAGATTTTCCAAGTGAAACTATTCTAGATGGATAATGCTCATCATGCCATTTCTGGTTATATGTGGAACGTCACCTAACTCCTCACAGTTAGGGAGTTATGGCCATGTTAAGTTGGAGAACCCTCATGAGTTATCTAGAAGCCCCTAGAAGGTCAAAGAAGTCAAGAATGTCAAATAAGTCAAATTATTCTAGAAGATCTTAGAAGAAGTTGATCAGTCAAAATGGTTAGTCATGGGTTAAGTGGTTGCAACAAGAAAACAATTAAAAATAAATTGGTTTCAACTAGAAGTGGCCAGTTTACGATTTGTGGAATAAGTGGTTGTAAGTGGACAAGTGGTTAGAATTGGGTTATCCCCAAAAGAAGGAAGTTGGGTAAGTTGGTTAGAAGATAACCCATAGAGGAAGCTACTTAGAGAAGTATAAATAAGAGAGCAAGGGTCTCTTATGTGAAGGAATATCTTGAGCATGTTGAAGATCTATATTTGGTTAAAGGTTCATTGCAGGTACTCCTAGACACATCAAAATTTCCAAAATTTTGAGGAAGCACATTCACGGCAGAAAAATCATGGCAGAAAAACCACAACAGAAAATTCATGGTAGAAAAATCGTGGCAGAAAAATCACGACAGAAAAATCATGGTAGAAGAATCGCGGCAGCAGAATCGCGTCAACATAATCGTGGTAGCAAAACTACAGAAGCAAAATCATGACAGCAAAATAGTGGCAGTAGTATCACGACAACAAAATTGCGGCAGCAGAACCATGGAACCAGAATCACGACTACATTACAGTGAGGTTTGAAACATGGTTTATATAAGGTTTTATGGTATTTGGATTATGGAGAGTATGGTGTATCTTGTTGGTTATCTTGGTGATATTGTGGATATGGTTGAGAGTTATCTTGTTGGTTGATCTATGTGATTAGATCAGGTTTGATTGATCAGATTGACGAGATAGGTTGAGGTGACAGGTTGTTGTGACAGGGTGTGCATAGTTGATGCACTTGTGTTGGTATAGACTATTGGTACAATTTGACATATTTATTTCTTTCTACAAGTTGGATATTGTACTTGAGGGCTGACATCTTCACATCTTAGTTGGTGCTGAGATATGAAAGTTGGGTCTTGTATTTAGAGTTGGTACTCTATTGGATTTGTTTCTCTTTTGAGTTGATACTGATAAAACCCTAATATTGTAGTCTCCTGTAACACATAATAATTTTTTTTTACATATATATCTTGTGTTCCTTGTGTTCTTCATGGTGATGGTTTATTGATGATGTATGTTGCTGAGATATGTTTACATGCAAACAACTAGTTGTGAATGGAAGTAATGAATAATGATATTTGAAGTGGTCACTAACTAAAGTTTTGTAAAGAGTTGTAAAAAGAGCCTCACGTTGATTCACCCCCCCTCTTAGTGTGGTCGGTGTGTCCAACAATTGGTATTAGAGAAGGCCTTCACTATAAGCCTTACAAGCTTGAAGGAGATCCATGGAAACACAAATGGATGAACATGCAGTTGAAGTTCCCCTCTTTGATTGGACATATTAATCGACATGGAGAATATAAATTATGAAAGGGTATTTGAAGGAAAAAGGAGTAGGTGTTTGGAATACAGTTTTTGCTGAACCAGTTCCCTCAAAGAATCAGTCAAAGTTTGTAGCAAAGAAGAATAATGCAGTGGAACTCAAGACCATCTTCAATGGACTGTCAGGTTCTGTCAAAGAAAGTATAGGAAATTGTACCTCCGCCAAGGACATATGGATGAAGCTAGAGAAGGTCTATCATGACAAAAGAAAAGACACTGAAGACAATGCCATCCAGGACAATGAAGGTAAAAATTCTCCAAAATCTTCTTATTGCAACAATTCTAAGTGTGATAATGTTGAATGCTCTTCTACTAATGATGAAGAACATCTAGAATTGATTTGTGTAGAATCAACTAATGATTATTTTATAGATGAAGAAAATGATTTGTTGAAGCTTAAGGTTAAAGTTATATATGCTTTAGAAGAAGAAAAAGATAATCATTATGCTTTTGATGATCTTGAAGAAGTCACTAAGGAATCTTTAGAAAAGTATCAAAAGAATTTCATGGCACTAAAAAAAATGCTCAAGAAACAAGAAGGAAGTGAAATAACCCAACAAAGGACCCAATTAGAAGAAAAAGAAGAAGAGATCAAAAGACTAAAGAATGAAATAATTAGTCAAGCAGAAGAAAAGAAGAAGGTAGATGATGAGCTTATTAAAATCCTTGAAGTGAATGTTAATCTAAAGAATCAACTTGAATAAGCCAAAAGGATAGAGGAGTTATTGAAGAATCATCTAGATGAAAAGTAAGAATATTGCCAGAAGATGAAAGCAGAAGTGGTTGATCTCAGAAAGAAAAAGCAAAAGTTCATGAACAACTCAATAATCCTCCATGAAATATTGTATAGTCAAAGATCTCCAAATGATAAATCTGGTCTTGGGTACAACAAGGAAGCTAAAAAGTCTGAAGGTAACACTTCTAAGATGCATGATGTAGGCCCTTCATTCTCAAAGGGTGAAAGAATAATTACTCATCAAGAACCTGCACAAGACAAGTAAAGCATAAGTAAATCAGAACAATGAAGACATCAAGAAGCTAGTCCTACACCTCAAAGAAAATTCAAAAGAGAAAGACTTTCAAGGTTGATTCAAGGGCCTAGGTATGAAAATAATTTTGATGGTTACTATTTTTCTTGCAATGAATATGGTCACAAAGCTTTGGAATACATACATTATGCAAAGAAAGGTGTTGTAAAATTCAATAACAACTTAAGATGTTGGATTTGTAATCATGTTGGACATATTGATGCATACTGTCATACCATGAGATTTTATAGTTGTAGTGGATTTAGTCAGAAGGCCCAAGATTGCTGGAATTCAAGGAGACATACACATAGGGGGAGATATTGTTCTGTTCTTGATTGGTCACATTAGAGGACATATTGACAGGGGGAGTTAACCATTGGTCAAGGAAGGAAGAGAACAAAAAAAAAGTTTTCTATCAAGGGGAGTGTTGTTCCTGAGATTAGACTTAAGGCTCAAAGAGTAATGCCAGGCATCAGGAAAGTTTAAAGAGATTGTTTTAAAGAGTTCTTTTTCTACCGTTAGTTATATAAGAAATGACCCTTAAATGAAATTAGTAATAGGACAATACAGAGGCTGTATTTCGTTTTCTGAGTCACAATTATGATATCCAATGGTGTGGGAGAAATTTACAAAACTGTTAAACAAATCTAGGCATCAATGGCAGATGAGTCTCACCTTGTTTGCAGTAGAATAAAATAAAGAGTGCACCCTTGAACACGATATGAGATACAATAATTCAAATAGCTGGTAGGTCTTGTATTACTTACAGTAAACACAGAGGAAAAAATGCTTACTTAACGAATTAATGAGATAATGTGATTACAATAGTTGTGATACTAAATTGCAATCAATAAGTTATCAAGGAATTACATAAGGAAATTCAGAGATATGAAAATATAGGAGAAACACACAACTCAAACTGAACAAAAATTGGAATTTCTATCTGCACTTCTATTAATACTAAAAAATAAGAGTTTTCTCTATTACATTTGGTAAAAAGAAACCTCGAATAGATCTGAAATCTATCTATTTATACAAAAATTGTCACAACTCAAAAACTGTTGGACTTCATACAATATCTCCTAAAAATAGAATGTAATTTGAATGAAACGACATCAGGCATATATTGTTTGAGCTGACGCTTTCATCTGTCTCTTCATCTGCTCACATACGCGCTCGTTTTCCTTCATTCTTTGAATTGGGTACACATGTCCATTGAGGCCACCATAATCATTTTTTTATTGTCCTCGTCATCTGATTCCATTGCTATCTGTTCTTTGGATGCGTTTACTGGAAAAATAATATCATTTGAAAATATGGGGTGAGTGATAATGTGACAGGTAGC
>JASDQU010240806.1:42308-76043 GCA_032191745.1 Picea mariana
CAGAATATTAAGACACAATCAGCTTGCTTTTAATAAGATATTATGGTGATATAACATATAAAGATATATGCCGGGAATATTTTGCTGGCTTTACAGCATTATAACAATAATTAGAGCGCAAAATGCAGTAAAGCAACGATAGAACCCAGGAAAGTGGTGAATGAACTTCGATATTATTGAAAGTGGCAACTCGGAAGGTTCTTGCAAAAACTCCCTCAATCCTGCTTTTACGTGAATAATTTATCAGAAACTCACTTGGAAGTTGGCATGGAAGGATTCGCCTGCATATATTCTTGGAACAAGAAAAAATATCTGCTAAAAGAAATATCCTTACTAACTCAGAACTATATCTATTAGCTGTTTCGAGTGATTGATACTACCTGCCCACGAGTTCTGTGCTGTTCCAACTTTTGACTAAAGTAGGCAGCTGACACAGGCAGCTGACACAAATATCACAGCTGGTTCAGCTTGTTACACAGCATTGAATGTTACCGTAGGTGTATAAGGCGTCAGATCTGAAAACAATTTCGAACACGACATTGAATGCTAGGGTAGGTGGTGTATAGGTAGTCAAATCTGAAACAATTCTGATTCATCCAACTGTCTATATGCCACCTGCTGCAGCATTCAATGCTGCCTAGCAGGTTGGATATTGATCCCCCAGAAAAACAGTCAATGTTGATTGTTATATCAATTGAAATACTGCTTGTTATGCCAATTGAATTCTGAATAGTAATCAATTCCCATCCAACTGTCTATATCACCTACTATCTATGCCATCAACTATATCATTCAATGCTGAGTAACACACTAGATATTGATAATCCAAAGAAACAATAACATTCAATGCTGAATAACAGACTAGATATTGATAATCCAGAAGAACAATAAACACTGCTAGTTATATCAAGTGACTTGTGAATCGTGATCGTTTAACTCTTTTGGACCAGTAGTGAATGGGGAGACTCTAATGCTCGTTGCCTTTGCAGAAAACTTTATTTATTCATCACCATACATTTGCAGCTTTATTTATTCATCACCATACATTTGCAGCTTTCAATGCACGGACCTAATTGTATTTTACTTAGGTTCATTGCATGTCCTTTCTTAAAGCAGTTTTTTGTGTGATCATTATATATATTTTTGGTGGTGAAAGAACGTTCTTCAACATAGTCCTGCAGTTTTGCTGAATATATCATGTGAAGCCCTGTAATGGGAGATAAAAGTTTGAGAGGTGTTAACTTATAATAAACTTAAGAGTGATGGTGGTATTTATTTTTGACAATTTAATCTGGTGGGGATATTCAGGGAGTTCAATATGATATTCAGGGAGGTTCAATATCCACATTTAGTCTGAGACTTGATCCATAATCTTTTACTTGTAATTAGCAATACTCAATTAGTCAAATATATATATGAATGCTCTATATATAAAATAGATATATCATCCTAAATTCCACTAAACAAAATGTACATCTTTAATTCCATAAAACAAAAACTAATTTTACTTTTGTTGACAACTGCTATTGGAATTGGGCAATTTAGATCCACATGGAATCACCTGACCTAAACGTGGTCTGGGAAACCATATATCCATAAACAGATACCAAAAAAGAAAAACAAAAATGTGAACAGATGAGATATTTTTTTATGGTTCTGTAATATTCAGCTTTATTCGAACAACAACTATGTAAAGGTTACCGAGAATATGATAAATACAACCAATAGCATTATATTTCCTGACACCCTGTCCGACATGTTTCCAGTGCTGAAAAGTGCTGCCCCAAAGTTCGAGAAAATTGAAACAAATTGCACTATTTCCTGCAACCCTTGTCACCTTGTTTCTCGTTGGAATTGGACATAGATTACAGCACTGGTTATGATAATAAATCAATATATCTGTCGAGATCCGTGACCTGGTAGAGTACCTCGCTTGAAACAGTTTTTCTTTTTCTTTACTTATTTTATATAACCATAAAAAAAAATTTATTAAAAAAAATCTCTAAATTTAATAGCAATTTTGTTTAAAGTTATAGTTTCTTTGATTAATAGAAATTTTCATTATAAAACTTTGTCTAAAATCTGTATTTAATTTTAAAAATTTACATAGTCAAAATTAAAAAAAAAAAAAAAATTACAACTAAACCTTACATCAAAACAAATAAACTTACCAAACAAATTATATTTATTACTTTTTTCATTTTCAGTTCATTTTTCTTGGTAATTGTGTTCCTAAATATTAAATTTGTTATTTTTTATGTTGTTTATAATGAATGAGTAGAATTTATTCTTGTTCTTAATTGTGTTCCTAAATATTAAAATGCATAAATTATATTTGTTAATGATTTGCTTATAATCAATGAGTACAAGGTCTAGGAGGTTGTAATGGGGTTTTTTATTTATCATAATGAAAACAAAAACGGCTTTGAATGGTGTTACTGATATTACTCTTTAAGGCAAAAATTTTGTTTTTGGAATGGTTGTAGTTTTCATTTTGAAAAAGTTTGGCTTTTTCCATTCTCTAATATATTATAAATTAGATTGGCAATATTATACAATGTTTTTTTTACATACTTTCCTAAAAATACCTTGCAAAATTTGTGAGGCTTGGATTTGTATTTATAGCACAAATATCTTTATAAAAACAACTTACAATCTCATATTAGTTGAGATAATTAGTATGTGGAAACATATAAGGTTTAATATGTCATATTTGTTGATGTTTTGTAGCTTTGAGAGGTATTCTCACAAGTGGCCTTGGTGTCGAGCATGTGAAAATCTTCGTTGGCACCACATTGGACTATTTTTTTGGGTGGAAAACCCCTTGGATTGGAGCTCAGGGCTTCATGGGTTTGTTGATGGGATTTGGAGGCTTGTGTTGGGGTTTCATACCCACATAGAGGAATACAAAATTCTAATTTAATGTTGAGTTTAGTGGAAGGTTCTATAGAGTAAGCTAAGGGCTTCTAAAGTCACTTTGGACTCCTATAAAAGGAGACGAGAGATCATGACAATCTCATTGTGATATTATAGAGTTAGCATAAGTGAGTGAGTACTTATCTTAAGAGGATGGGTTATTTTAACAAGGAAAATTATGCACTTTGACAAATCTAGCCTAGGGTTCCTAGACACTCTTTACCTTCAAATTTTCATCCTAGAAGGGTAGCTGCATGTGGGAGGAGAGGTTGCACATGTGAACAAGAGGATGAGAGAGAAATTTTGCATGTGTGGAAGAAAAAAATAGATCGTACAAATCACATGTCTGATAGATCCATACAGTCACACGTGTGACAGATCTGTACAACTGCACATGTGACAGTACGTATAGTCGCACGTGTGAGGGAGTAGAACAACTGCACAGGTGAGGGTTTCTGGGTACGTGGTAGTTCTGTGCGATTGACATCAATAGTCTGTACATTTGTGTCAGCAGACTATACAGATGACATCCACAGGTTTGCAAGTGACCAAGTTTTTCATGAAAATTGTTGATTTTGGTTTTGTTGATTTTGTTGATTTTGAGAGGACTTATTTTGTCATCAGATTTGGTGATTTTGTGAATTGCTAGGAGGACTAATTTTTCCCTTAGAAATTCTAAAATTGAAAAGTTTACCCTAAGAAGAATTTGTTCATTTGTGCACACTGCAAAGATCTGGGAAGCAAAACAGATCATTGATGAAGATACTAAACTTGCGCAGCTAGCTGTTACACTAAGAGACCGCACACTAGACTGGTACATGAGTCTAAACACAAACAATGCCCCTAGGATGACAATGACACTGGCAGATACTAAGAAGTCACTGATAAATGAGCTCCAAAAGACGAGCTCAGAGGATCAGTACATGAATGAGATGATCGAAATACGATAGAAACCGAGAGATTTTGTATGGGAGATTGATCAGATATTCAAGCAATTGAAGGGAAAGTTAAAATATCTCATGACCGATATGAAGCATCGACATCTGTTTGTCAGATCATTACTCCCACACTTAAAATACCCTTTACGAAAACAAAAATTTCATATGCAGGCAGAGGCTCTGCAGGCAGCCTTGTAATTGGAAGAAAACCAATACCATCAGACAGACCCAACTATTGAAGAACTGAAAGAGGATTTGAAGAATCTAACGTTTCAGCTTAACCAAAATAAGAACAAGGACAAACGAGAATTTGTTTGGTGTACCACATGTAGGATGGAAGGACACCACAAGAACAAATGTCCAACATTTGCACAGTATATGGCAACAGGAATACCAAATCTGTTACCACCAGGAGGACTATGGTGCGAAATTTGCAAGAAACCGGGTCATCACCCTTATCATTGCACGATGATGTAGAAATACCAGATAGTCCCAAAGAGCTCATATTGCACCTTTTGCAAGTCAATGGGGCACAATGACAAAAATTGTAGAACTATGGAGTTGATGAGAGAAAGGACATTAGACGCATATAGAGTACAGGTACAAATGATGTCTAGGAAAGAAACACCACATTTTAATCAAGTTCCATCTCCATACAACACTATGCAACAGTAGTATAATACTACGCAACCACCATACAATAACGTGCAACCACAGTACAATACAACACAACCCCAATACAATACCACACACTACAATCAGGCACCTTAGTATAATGCACCATGAGGAGATCGAGTAGGATATAGAGGAGGAGGATGAGCCAGAAGAGGTTTCAGACTAGGTAGAGGACTAGTCACATGTCACAATTGTCAACAACCAATAAATTATGCAAGGGAATGTCCGCTTCCACCAATGACTTGTATGTATTATCATGCATCAGACCACGATACAGAGGAGTGTTTGACATTACTAGTAAATATTCAGGAAAAGAGGAATGAGAAAAACTAGAATATTCAGTGGATTTCAGCCGAAGCAAGGGATGAAGGACGAAACATCAACATAGTTACCCGCAGAGGAGCTAAAAAATGCATTGATGCAATTCGACAAGAACTAGCATAGAATCAATGGGTAAAGAAGAATAATGAACCAAGGAAGTAGTTCGACGTGTAGAAGGAAAAGGAGATCTTTAAATAGGCAATACAAGAATTCCAGAAGGAGGACACAACGTCGACTTCAACTACTCAACATAAAAAGGAAGCACCATAATACGAGATGCCTCCATCATTGGGTCATACCAACAGGATGCAACCCATGGTACAGGTAAGTACCATCATATGCAATCATGTGTAAAGGTATTAAGTGATCCATCATATGTGAAAATATTGCAAAACATACTAGAAAAATGTAGCATTGAGACAGAAGGAAATCTAGAACCAAAGACAGTCAGTCACCTGCACACGAGAAGAAGAACCAATAGGGAATTTAGACTGAAATCTAACATCAGAGATTTCAATATGGGAGACATTATACTAGATCTAGGGTCCGAAGTTAATGTATTACCAAAGAAGACATGGCAGTGCATGGGAGAGCCAACATTAGGATATTCACCTGTTCAATTAAAATTGGCAAACCAACACTGAGTCTTACCAATTGGTAGATTGAAAGGAGTGACAATAGATCTCGATGGAGTGCACACTAAAGAAGATTTTGAAGTCATTGAAATAGTATACGAAACAACACCTTACCCAACATTGCTTGGTCTGGATTGGGCATTTGAGAACCAGGCCATAATCTACTTAAAGACCAGGAAAATGACATTTGAGTCAGGAGAATACAAGGTCATCGCCCCATTAGATCCATCAGAAGGGGAAAGGTTTGTAGAACCTATTTGCATAGACTTAGAGGAAATCGGTCAGTTGTATAGAACAACTGCGCATGATTAGTATTACATAAACCCAACTGCATATGGGGTACTCATTTGGTGAAGCATTTATTCATGTGTGACAGATTCATACACCGGTTTAGAAAACTGGCAGCAGAGGCTACACGAAGTCTCCACAAGAAGATGTGCAAGAATAGATCGCATAATATGATGGGTAGGTAAAAAAGTAAGAGAACCACCTAGTTTCCATGGAATAAACGATTTGGAAACATTCTTGACACAGTATGAAGACACAGTGTTAGAAAATCAGAGATTGCTAGAACTTGATTTACAACTAAAGGCCACACCAACAAGATGGTGGGGCACACACAAAGAGACAATTACAGAATGATACCAATGTAAGCAGTTACTGTGCATAAGGTTCAACGCAGAATAGAAAAAAAACAAAAAACAGAGGTATGAAGGACAAGGGGCACCAACGGAACACTTGGAGAAGTGCAGAACGTTGTGGAAATTGACACCACTAGAGGAATGGCCTCATCACTTCATACACACTCTAGAAGGAATATGAGCAAACTGGTACACAGACCAGGAATTGCGCAAAGTAACTATGACCTGTACGACGTTGCAACAAAATTTTTCAATCACTTTCTCATTCAAACATGAGAACCCCAACATAGATGCAACCCTTAAATAGATAAGAGGAGTAATATTCATCAAAGAGATAGAAGTAGAACTGATCACAAAAGAGCAACAATGGAATAAACAAACAGTTAAGGAAAAGTTGTCTTGTTACCACGTACAAGCAGAAGCACCAGATAAAGATGATCCATGTGATATTCAGATTGAAGAAGTAGAAGGTGAAAGAGATGTGGAAGGACCACCCATAGCATCATAAGTCATTTCCACGTCAATCAAGGTAAATAAATTCAACATTGGGACAAATGAGCATCCCAAAATGGCTAGCATTGGAGATTACTGGGATGAGAAAATAGTGGAAAGCATCACAGAGTTGTTGCAGGAATACAGTGACCTGTTTCCCACAACATTTACAAAGATGAAAGGTATAGCCAAAGAGCTAGGAGAAATGAAGATACCACTCAGACCAGAAGCAAGATCGATCAGACAACAACCATATAGACCGAACCCCATATACAATCATAAAGTCAAAGTTGAGATCGACATGATGCTCGAAGCCGACATCATAGAACCGGTCAAAGAGTCAGAATGGATAAGCCCGATGGTAGTACAGGACAAGAAACAAGGAGGGATCAGGATATGTGTCGACTTGAAGAAATTGAACGATGCATGCCTACATGACCCATTCCCTACACCTTTCATGGATGAAGTGTTAGAGAACGTGGGAGGGCACGAATCTTACTCATTCACTAATGGATTCTCAGGCTACCATCAGATTAAGATAGCACAGGAGGACATATACAAGATCATGTTTGCGACAGAATGGGGATCTTATCAGTACACAGTCATGTTGTTTGGAATAAAGAATGCACCAACAATATTCTCCAGAGTGGTCATCACAGCGTTTAAAGAATTTATCCATCTGTTTCTTGAAGTATACCGAGATGATTGGATAGTCTATAGTTTATTGAAATATCATGCATAAGTCTTACGCTTGATGCTAGAAGGATGTAGACAGTGTCAAATATCACTAAACAGAAATAAATGTATATTTGGAACATTGTTTGGGACATTATTAGGCCATATAGTATGCAAACATGGTTTACTATTAGATCCTGCAAAGATCGTAGTGATTGTTAACTTACCACCACAAAAAAAAATCAATTAGCTAAGAGTGATGTTGGGACACACAGGTTATTACAGGAAATTTATCAAAGGATATGCACAGATCATTGCACCAATGGAAAAGTTGCTAAGAAAGGATACAAAGTTTTAGTGGAACGACAAGTGTCAACACGGTCTGGATACCCTGAAAGAAAAGATGGTCACCATGCCGATATTAGCATTTCCAGACTGGGAGAAGACATTCCATGTGCATGTAGATGCATCAGCTATAACACTTGGAGCTATCTTGGCGCAGCCAGGAGCGGGAGACTTGGATCACCCGATAGCATTTGTGAGAAGAAAGTTATCATACTTCGAATAGAACTATAACATGACCGAAAGAGAAGGCCTAGATATGGTCTATGCACTTCAAAAGTTCCAGAATCACTTATTGGGAAAACACTTTAAGATGTTCACAGATCATTCAGCCCTGAAATACCTAGTCAACAAGCCAGTTTTGGGGGGGAGAATTTGTTGATGGTTACTACTAATCCAAGAATTTGACTTTGAAGTAATAGTCAAGCCATAAAAATTGAACGTAGGAGCTGATCACCTATCAAGGGTCACAAATGGAGAAGAACATACGAATTTAGAAGACAACTTTTCAGATGCACAATTATTCTCAGTACAAATTTCTGATGAATACTTCACAAATATCATTCAGTACTTGAGTACAGGTACTATTCCACAAGAATATAGCACCACGTAGAAGAAAAACCTAGTAGTATGTGTTGCTGACTATCAACTAATTGCAGGACATTTATATAAAATGGGCACATATAGCATATTGTGAAGATACGTGTTAAAGCATGAAAGACCCAGTGTTTTAGCAGAAGCCCACAAGGGAATAGTAGGAGGGAATTATGTAGGTAAAGCTACCATGCAGAAGGTATTGTGCACAGGACCTTGGTGGCCAATGATTCACAGAGACTTGAAGGAGTATTGTCAAACATGCGATGTCTGTCAAAGGGTAAGCAAACCCAACAGAAGAGACGGGATGCCATTACGACCACAAGTAACATTACATGCATTTGACAAGTGGGAAATAGACTTTGTGGGACCAATCAACCCACCAGCCAAAATAACAGGAGCAAGGTACATTATCACCATGATAGAATACTTAACAAGATGGGCAAAAGCTACACTAGTAAAGGATTACAGCATGGAAACAACATCACACTTTTTGTTTGAACAAGTCATCAATCGATTTTGATGACCAAGAGTTTTGATGAGTAACCAAGGCACACACTTCATAAACAACACCATCAGCACTATGATTGAAGAGTTTGAATTCCATCACCAGAAGAGCACACTGTATCATCCACAAGAAAATGGCATAGTGGAAGCCTTCAACAAAATTCTGGGGAACACACTGACAAATATCTATAACATCAACAGGGATGACTGGGACCTCAAAGTACCCGCAATATTATGGGAATACAAGACTACATGCAAAAATTTAAAGAGGCACACACCATTTAAACTAGTTTATGGCCAAGAAGTAGTGGTGCCGCTAGAATGTTTAGTACCAAGTTTGCGTGTAGCAGTGATCACACAAATGACACAACGAGACACGGTACAAGAGATACTGGATTAGTTACTGACCATGGAGGAAGATTGAATCTTAGCAGGATTCCACCAAAAAGTTCTGAAAGAAAGAGACAAAGCTTGGCACGATAGACACATCAAGAAGAAAACGTTCAGGGAAGGAGATCTAGTTCAGAGGTATGACAACAAATCACTATAGCACCCAGGAAAGCTCAAAATGCATTGGTTAGGACCATACGAAGTACAATCTATCGCCAATGGAGGAGCTATACAGTTAAGAGACTTATCAAGTGCAAAACTTAGAGGAATGATCAATGGGAGCTACCTGAATTTGTACAAGGACAGTTGACCATCCACCGCGTAGTAAAATAAAAATAAAAATAAATTGAAAAAGAACAAAAAGGAAAAAAAAAACAAAGAGGGCACAGTGCGCCAGAGGTATAAAGGCCACACAAATTTAGAGACACAAATTCGGCGAAGGACAACGATTACATACAAAGGAAAACAAGCAGGAAAAGGAAAGTCGGCAAAAGCAGGACGACCTGACAGCACTAGGGGGAATTAAAAGATGGCAAAGACCGATTGGACATCACATTAATCACGCCAACTGGAGATGACAAAGTAGGAGTAATGGAAAGTACGAAACCATTGGATATGTATTGAACCAATAATCAAGGTGCATTAAACCCATAATCAAGGAAGCATCCTCGACAAGCTCCATGGGACAACCATACAACACACGGACGTGAGAGCCAATAGTCCATTCATGAAAATAAAAAAGACGCAGAGCAACATGGGATAAAGAGAACAATGTGATTTCATAGAGATCACAGAGACCGTTTGAATCTAGCAGGCACTTGACATTCATCGCCATGGCACCACCCAAGCAGGCAGAAGTGAGCCAAACCGCTAGGAAAACTAGAGTTCAAACCAGGTCACTAGGACAGGTAGAAGAAGGTGAACAAAAACCGCCGAAGATTTTCAATATAGACGAAATCCCATCTCTAGAAACAACACCGATAAACCCTACACCCATCCTAGAAGAAATCCAACAACCAACACCGGAGAGCACGAGTTAGGAGATACCAGCGGAGGTGCAGGAGCCATAGAACCAGGAAGTAGAAACCCTGAAGGAGGTACAACTAGAGAATACAAAAGAAACTCTGAAATTTAATGGCATAGTGTCGAATCCAAGAACAACAGTAGAGCCAAACGAGTCTCAAACGACCATCTCAAACCACCCTACTGGGGAAAAGGGTGAAGATGTCTCCACTTGGACAGAATGGTATACAGAGGAGCAACCGAAATCCACTAGAACTTCGAGCCAGCCACCACAGCAGCAGAAAGACAATATATAGATACCAAGGTCATCCTGCAAGAAACCGACATCATAAATTGTTCTACCATGCATACCAACTTGGGTAAAGGTAGGACCAAAGCTATTGGGTCATATCGGGAAGCTCAAATACTTAGACCACGATGTAGCAGATGAAGACAAGTTCCCATAACTTGCGAAGAGGGTCTTTATATAGACTATGGGCATAAATCGAGTTGGAGAATCAATCGATCAGCCATACCAGTGGGCAACTGGGCGGGAGAAAATGAGAATTTTAAGTCTATTGGACCTACCCCATTTTGGCAGAGGCCAGTATGCAACAACATGCGTCAAACAACTATTAGCATTCACACATGGAGGGGACATATTGCTAGACAAGATTGTCCCCATAGCCATTGAGATTATTGTGAACATAACAAGGTTACCAATTCAGGGTATGGATCTCGCGTTGTTTTTGGATGACAAAACCAAGGAGAAAGTACTAACAGAAGAGATGAAGAAGAAGTATGGCACCGACATGGGAAAAAGAGGGATCATCATCAAGAGGATCAATGATGTAGCCACATAATTGGGCATGAAAGTTTTAGCCTACAAGCTGCTAAGAAAATGCCACAGGGAGGAAGTCTTAGCTAGAGTTTTTGCAGTTGTAGCCTAGTGCGCAGAAGGCATCTCAATGAGCTAGGCATCATACCTCTTGAACTTGATTTTGGATGAGTGCAAGGATGCGTAGGATCTAGGAACAACGTTTCACTATTCATGGTTGATCATGCTCATAGCCTTTATGGGATGGAGGGAACCAATGTACATAATTTTTTTCGCTAGACCCAAACCAAACGAGGGAAAGAGGTAGTCACTGCTAAAGGCGTCGATGAGTGCTAGTCACAAGAGGATGAACGAATCCATATTCAAAGAATACTTGCATGACCTATAAGAAGCCATCTTTGATATGTGGAGAATCAAACTAGAAGTTGTTGCACAATATGCGGGCATCGCCAATTTCCAGGCCACACGACACACAATGTGGATACAGGAAAGGAAGGATACAGATAAACAGTGGCTACAGATGCAGTACTTTATACACCAATTTAGAAACACAAATTCGGTGAAGGACAATGGTTACATACAAAAGGAAAAAAGAGGCAAAAGCAGGATGACCTGACAACACTAGGGGGAATTAAAAGATGGTAAAGACCGATGGGACATCACATTAATCGTGCCAATTGGAGATGGCAAAGTAGGAGTAATGGCAATTATGAAACCGTGGAGATGTATTGAACCAATAATCAAGGTGCATTAGACCCATAATCAAGGAAGCATCCTCAACAAGCTTCATGGGACAACCATACAACACATGGACACGGTAGCCAATAGTCTATTCACGAAAAGAAAATAGACGCAGAGCAACATAGGCTAAAGAGAACAGTGTGATTTCATAGAGATCACAGATACCATTTGAATCTAGCAGACACTTGACATTCATCGCCATGGCACCGCCCAAGCAGGTAGAAGCAAGTTAGACCACCAATAAAACTAGAGTTCAAACCAGGTCACTAGGATAGGTAGACAAAGGTGAGCAAAATCCATCGGAGATCATCAATATTGACAAAATCCCATCTCTAGACACTACATTGATAAACCCTACACCCATCCTGGAAAAAATCCAATAGCCAACACGAGAGGGAACGAGTCAGGAGATACCAGCAAAGGTGCAAGAGCCACAAAACTAGAAAGTAGAAACCCTGAAGGAGGTGCAACCAGAGAATATAGAAGAAAATCTGAAATTTAATGGCACAGTGCTGAAGCCAACAACAACAGTAGATCCAGACGAGTCTCAAACGACCATCTCAGACCACCCAGCTGGGGAAAAGGGTGAAGATGTCTTAGGTTGGCTGGAATGGTATACAAAGGAGCAACCGTAAGCTGTTGGAACTTCAAGCCAGCCACCACAGCAGTAGAAAGACAAGATATAGATACCAAGGTCAGCTCACAAGAAACTGACAACAAAAATTGTTCTACCATGCATACCAATTGAGGTACAGGTAGGACCAGAGCTACTGGGTCATATCGGGAAGCTCAAATACTCAAACCACAATGTAGCAGATGAAGACAAGTTCCCAGAACTTGCGAAGAGGGTATTTATATAGACTATGGGAAGAAATCAAGTTGGAGAACCGATTAATCAGCCATACTAGTGGGAAACTAGGTGGGAGAAAATAAAAATTTTAGGTCTATTGGACCTACCCCATTTTGGCGGAGGCTAGTACACAACAACGTGTGTAAAACAACTATTAGCAGTCACACATGGAGGGGACATATGGCTAGACAAGCTCGTCCCCATAGCCGTTGAGCTTATTGCTAACATAACAGGGTTACCAATTCGGGGTATGGATCCCACGTTGTTTTTGGATGACAAAACCAAGAAGAAAGTGCTAACAGAAGAGATGAAGAAGAAGTATGGCACCAACATGGGGACAAGAGGGATCATAATCAAGAGGATCAATGATGTAGCCACACAATTGGGCATAAAAGTCTTACCCTGCAAGCTGCTAAGAAAATGCTGCAAGGAGGAAGTCCTAGCTGGAGTTGTTTCAGTTGTAGCCTAGTGCGTAGAAGGCACCTCAATGAGCTTGGTGTCGCACCTCTTGAACTTGTTCTTGGATTACTGCAAGGATGCATAGGATCTAGGAACAAAGTTTCACTATTCATAGATGATCATGCTCATAGCCTTTATGAGCTGGAGGGAACCAATGCACATAACCTTTTTCACTAGACCCATACCAAACCAGGGAGAGAGGTATTCACTGCTAAAGGCAATGGCGAGTGTTATCATTGAAATTTCATCCGCAAATGGTTACAGGAATCCAACATCTTCAAACATCTATTAGTTCACTCATGGACCAAAAATGACCAAAAAAGCATTTCCAAAAGGTCCAAAACTATACAACATGTTATAAAATCAGCATGTGCTAAAGATATACAGGGAGCACATGCACGTGTGCAAGTCAAAAATGCCGAAAAAGTGCACATGTGCCCGATGCGTGACTGTGGATGCAAAAATCCACGCACACTTCAGAATGACGCATTTATGATGTTGGTCGGCCTCCCACCCACTTCTGGTTCAGCTTCCAAGTCGATTTGACATCCAAATCTCAGTTGAATTTGGCTAGGTGGTTGGTCAAAGACCTAAAGGTGCCCTAAACAACCCCTTGTTCACACTAAAAGCTGGTTGCATAATACCTCAAAGTTGTGCTATAAAAAGAGGCCATGGGTGCACTACATCTTCAAGGAATTCATTTGTATTTTTATGTTGTTGATATTCTCTTGGAGGACCCTCTCTCCTCATCAAGTGTATGCTAGCACCATTGCATTTAGCGATTCATATCACCTCTTGAGTGAATGTGCCTTGGATTCTCTTCACCATTTCATTCTAGTTCCTCATTTTGTAAGAAGATCTCAATATTTGGGGGTCGAAGAGCCATCCCTTGGAGGAAGAAGGGACCCAAAGTCTCCCTTTTTCTTTGGTGCTTTCTTTTCACTAATACAATCCTTTCCATTGGTGACATGAGTCTTGTTTGTTTCTTGTTCTTATGTCCTTATGCACTATAGTTTAATTGTTTTTATCATTCTTAGTTTAATTCTTAGCTTAGTCTTTTATGTTTTATTCTTCTAACCCTTTCTTTTACTGTTGTCTTGCTTAGCTAACCCAACTAAGATTGTAAGCACCTCTGTTTTGCTCATTTAGGTGATGAAAGAGGCACAACAGATTGGCGACTCCACTAGGGAAAGATATCAATTTCCTACCCCATTTGTGTTATTTTAGCTCTTCTTTTTGTTTAATTAACCTGCAGGTGCCATAACCGAACCAAGATGACCTACAGGAAGCCAAATTCAAAGCTAAGTTGAAGGAATATCACTCGGATTTTTCTTCATGACCGTGTGATAGTTGTGTGCAGGTTTATTAGCCCACAGTCACGCATTGTGCGCACGTGCGCCAAAATCACTATATTGCTCAGCGCCTTCTGTGCACTTGCGCCCATCAGTCCTTGTTAGTTCATGCATTGGCACTCAAAGTGCCTCTGTCTAGTCTAAGATGCACGTACCTATGTAGAAAAATATATATTGTAAGATTTTTGTGATTTGTGGAGGGCCCATAGCCTTCTTAAATTTGATTCCATGCATGTTGTAATCTACACTACACTTACATTCCCTCTCCATATAAAGGGATTGGTCAAAACACATAGGCACTTAGGGGTTAAAATCATAACTTTCCCTCTTTTTGTCATTTTGGCACATGGATGGTTCACTTTGACTAAAGTTAAGTTGGAATTATTCTACATCACATATAAAACTTGCATTGAGACCAGAAATTGGATAAAAATCGTTGAGTATGCTCTTCTCTCGCGCTTCAAAGAGGTCTTGAGAATCATAAAGAGGTTGTGGGACAATTTCATCTCCCTTAAAAAGACAAAATCTTTAGGAGAGGACAATAGCCCCCTCGGGACTCCTCTTAGTTTATTTTTCGAAACACATCTTAAGATTGTAACAGGCCCATACAAGCCCACATGTTGCAAAGATAGGATAGTGTTGAAATTTACTTTCTTAGATTAAATTACTAGGGAAGTTTAAAGGTTTTGTAACGGGCCCATACATGCCCACATGTTTACAATCTAGGATAGTTTCAAAGCTTTCTTAGATTAAATCACATTTAGGGAGTTAAAAGAATAGTAAAGGGCCCACATGTCCACATGCTAGTTTCCTAGGGACTTTAAAATTTCACAAGGTTGTACCAATGACATTTAGTTAATTAGGTAATCAAAGACTTGTAAGGACCAAGCGAAGTCCACATGCAGCAAGGTGACACTTAATTTATTAAAAATTTTGGCACACTTTCACTCATTCACACACAAAGTCACTTCTCACTCACATAGTTTCTATCTTGAAACGTGGAGGTCAAAGTAAGTTTCCTCCAAAGGGATTCCGAAACACCCCACCCTTTTCTTGAAGAAACTATTCACTCCCACTTAATTTCAACGAGATTGGCTCACACCCCCAATCTCTCAAACAACCACATCTAAAAAATTTCTAAAAACTCACTAAGTTTTCCTCCACAGGAAGTCCCAAGAGAAATGTTTTAGTCTAGGTAGGATTTCGGGGATAGGCATCCAAATAACTCCCCGTTATCTGGTTCTCACATTTTCAAAACAATAGAAGTTGTCAAATAGGGAACTTAAAATTCTCCAAGTCAAGTGTTCCTAACACCATAACTGAGGGAGATACCTGTGAAGGGTTGAAGGTAGAGGTCTGGTTTTTCTGTGCGTCCCCCCTTGAGGCACCCACCTCTTGGATGGGATCCATCCCATGACCCATTTCTTAGGCCGAAAATCTAAATTTCGTACTCTGACCAAGGTACCTAGTGACCAAATTTTAGGACATCTACCCAGGTGGCAATTGTGGGCTGTAATTACACATTGATCGGATTTTGTGTGGCTATTGGGAAATATCGCCAACTCTTTCGAGATATGCCCCCTATACCCCTCATTATAACTGATTGTTTCATCCTTCACTAGATTCTCTTCTAGTGGCTTCAGACCCCACTGTTGAGTGCTATTGGAAGGTCCAGTGCTATTTGAGAGGAAGGGCGTTACGTCTTTTAGGACACAAGCATTTGTTTTCTTTGTTCTCCCATGCAGATAAAATTCACCTATCCAAATATATGCTTCTTTATCAAAACACTTTTTGTATGATGCCCTTCTGATTACATTTGATTTGGAAATATATTGTGAAGGTTCAAAAAATTGTAGCAAAGGCTCTTGTTTATTTCTCTTATGACCATTTGCACACATTTACTCAGCTAGTCAAACATCATAGGGGACCCACAAAACCCTCGTCGTTCCAGATGCTTGCTAAATATCCCTCCTATTCTAGGAGGAGTTCCTAGACTTGTCAACTCATCAACTCCACCTTCTTACACCCTTGTGAGTGCCACTATCTTGGGATTAGCTTTGCTTGGTTCCACCTTACTTGGGTCCACTTCCCAAGTTCAACCATCCACTCACTCTCCTTTACACAGAAGTGGGGGTGCAACTTCTTCTCAAGGGGGAAGTACAAACCCACCTAGTCCCCTCCAAGGGTTAGGTACCCAAAAAACTCACACTATGGCCAGAATTAATCCTCTGCCACCACCCCATATGCCATAGTTGGCTTCCCTCAACATACCGGATCTGACTAAACTCACTAATGATCCTATATTGCACAACCCCACATGGCCCGCAATGCCTACCAAACTCCCTTCAGACATCCCCAAGTTTGAAGGAAAAGCAAGAGACGATCCCACCAACCATATCGTGACCTTTCACCTATGGTGTTCTTCAAGCAACATCATGGACGATTCCATCCAACTGAGGTTATTTCAACACACGCTCACTGGCCCATCAACTAAATGGTATGTAGAAGAAAAATCTGTGTCCCATTCGACTTTTGAATCAATGGCCAAAGCATTTTTAACCTTCTTTCAACTGCCCATTTGTCATGACAATGGCCTTGAACTACTTGTATACTTCAAGCAAGACTCCTCCACACACATTGCTGACCACATCCATGAATGGCGTCGATGACATAGTCTCTACAAAGATGACTCTACCCCCCAACAATGTCTCAATTGGTTCCTCAAATCACTTGTTTCCCTCCTTGCCAAAGATGTGTCCGCCACCTTCCCCCAGTCTAAAGAAGAAGCCATTAGCGAAACCCAACAGTTTGAACTCATTTATACTTAGTCTGGATACTTATACAGAGTACTCTCGGATGCCCCAAGACCCATGCCATTCGGCCAAGACAAACCTAGGATGTCTCACTCAGCATATGGATTGACTAGTAACACTACACACCACAACCCACAGTCTCAACAACCACCCATGTATGGCACACCCCAATATCCATCAGCATATGGAGGAATCCCTTATTATCCTCCTCCTCCTTATCAACAAACATACCCTTTTTCCCTGCCTCCACCCATAAGTGGACCCCCATTGGCACTCCAATACACCCACCTATCCAACCATGTGTTGGTACTCCCTCTACCTCAACCTATACCCTAATCACTAGTGAAAGAATCACACCTTCCTATGTACCTTATGGATCATTACCACAACATAATCCATACTTTCCATTTCCTGGCCCCCCACAACCTTTGGCTCCACCACCAAGACACCCACACGCTAGGGTTAATTTTGTTCAGCCCTCTCCCATTCATCAATATCAAAATTTTGAGAAGCTGAATACGGAAAATCCATCCCATCAATTGAATAATACCAGAAAAAAAGTAAAAAATTGGAACAATAATAATCCTGGACCAAGAGGAAACCAAAACCAACCCCAGCAGAACCAATCTATTGGGGGCAACCAGAACCAGGGGAATCACAACCCCCAAGGGGGAAATAACAACAAATGCCAAGGATAAAATAACAACAATCTTCGGACCAACTTCCCTTGTGCCCTTTGTGGTGAGTTTGGTCACTATACACACCATTTCCCCCAAATTGTCAACTTTAAATGGATGAAAGAATCTATAAGTGGACCACATCCCCTGGCACCACCTACCCCCCAGTAGGCCCCACAACAATATGTGCAGCAACCACCCCCAACCGTACTGAAAAACCCCATCCTACACCAGGGAGTAATGAACACCCAACAAGACATGCAACCTACCCTACCACAGATAGGACAATATCCCAATCCAGGCAATCCTGCCGATCGCACTATCCTCCTCACCAGTGAGGAGGAAGTTCTTCTACAAACACACAATCGTCAATACAACACAACCCCTGAGTCTGCTCCCACCACCTCAGATGCACCCCCAGTCGTAACTAGGCCCCCTTTGATGATTCCTCACCCTAATACTGACCCACTCCTTCATATTCCTTCCATCCCCTTACGTAGGAATGTCCACAACCCTCAGGCTAGGGTAGCTCATAAGTATAGATTGGTCGATGATTTGGCACAATCTCCTGCTGCTATGTCAATCATAGAATTCCTTCAAACTTGTCCTACTCAATGGAAGTCATTACTTTCCTCCCTCGGGGCAGTCGACCCTGCGGATACCCAACTCATCACATTTGATCTCGATAGCGGAGAACCTCGCCTCCCCACTCTCATCACTTTTCAAATACCAGTTAAAATCTAGAACATTACATTCCATCGGTGCATCATTGATGAAGGTGCATCCACCTGTATCATGTCCAAATCCGTATGGAAGAAACTTGGTTCCCCCTAACTCATACCATCTACCATTACCTTAAGAGCCTACAATGGAAGACCTTCATCCCCCGAGGGATTCTTCCAAAATGTCCCCATCGAGCTCGGGGGAAAAATGTTCTTATTGACATTGAGGTTATCGATGCCCCACTCGACTACAATATCTTGTTTGGTCGTAGCTACATGTATGCTATGAAGGCTCTTGCCTCTTCTGTGTTCCGAACGATGATGTTTCCCCATAACGGAAAAATCATTACCATCGATCATGTATCACATTATGAGCCCAACCCTTCATCCAACATTGATAACATCCTCCCTTTCATCCACACTAATCCCGATGCCTATCCACTCATCGATATGGCCCCCAGAATATTCAAAGACCCATCCTTGCTAGTGACATACTATGAAGCACCACTTCTCCTCCATCCCTCAGCCCAAGTATGTGTCGTATCCTCCAACAGAACGACAACTGAAGATACTCTCCCTCCCACCGAGGCCTCTTTCATCCATGACATCCCACTATCTGCAAAACTTCTCTGTCAGAAACCAACTGGAACTAGCTCAGCTCAACCCATTCCTGATTTTCCCCTCCTCGAGGGCCATATCCCAATCTAGGAAACAATCCCCCAAGACATTACCCAAATCCCTTTCTTTTACCCCCCACCAGGTGTACAATCTTTCCAGGTAGCTACAACACTTACCCTTCCTACTATGGTACTGGCAATCCCATTTTGGTATCTACATCTGCCTGAGATGGTCCCTCAACCATCCCTCCCTCCCCAAACAGAAGGAATTCCGATGAGGATTCCCATACTCACCCCTACCATACCACCTACAACCCCACCCACTAGCCCCCCTGCCATAGATGGGGGCAGGTGGAAAAAGAAGGAGCTCACTGCTCCACTTCCCCCACATGTCCAACCTCCTTACGCGCTATGTGAGAAAGATAGACACCCCACGAACAAGTGACCATCTCTCCTCAAGTTATGTAATCTCATTCAACTCCCTCGAGCACCACCACTGCTCATCGCTTCCTCCAGTATTTCCACGATCTCCCAGAACACAAGTAACAAAGGACTGCGGACCGAATTCGCATGCACCATTTGTTCAAAATATGGCCATTACACACACCATTGTCCAGCGTTACCTCGATTTTGGTAGACGCTAACAACCATACGCCAGAGCTTTCAGCAAGGACCCACCCCAACTCATGTCACCGAAATCCATTATGTCATGACCTTAGTCAATGAATGGATGAGATGTCCTTTCTCTTTATGCGAATCACTTGATCATTTCACATATCAATGTTCTATGATCATTGAATACAGGCATCGCCAACTGGCCCTTATTCAAAATCATACAGCCTCTCCTCCAGCAGAACCAGTGAATACCCTTACCCCATCACTTGATATGGTTCATATATTTTCACCAAAACCTGAGGCACTCCCTACTCCCCCATGGTTCTTGGATGACTTATATGAGGATTTACCCCCAAATCCCCCCAATTCCCCTGTTCATTTCCCCACGAAAATTTTGTGCCCGACTACCATTTTTAACCCTTAGTATCTCGATATTTGGTTTATGTCGAGCGAACCATCACAATCTCCTTGTGTCACTCCCCTTGCTTTTTCATCACCAGACGACAATCACACGTTGACAGTCACCGATATTACTCTTATGGATCCCTTCAACTCCCGACAATTCCATTGTGATGAGTGCATACTCGAGGAATTAACCACCCCCGACTGCCCATGGTATGTGCTACACCACAGATCACTCTTGCTTTCACAAGAAGCCTTCATGCCTCCTAACCAACACCCCATATACGCAGTCAAAACCAAGGATTTTATCCCATCAGGGAATATCGACTGGTTCAACAAGCCTATCCCTGCCCCTAATGCTTTTGAAGAAGGCAATATGGCCAACATTTCCCCCACCATCAAAATCAATATTTCCATCAAAAATGGAGTCGTCAAGGAAAATACTATTGGCACTGCATGCAATCCTCAAGAAATTACTGCCTACAAAGCTCTCTTCTAGAAATAGCAGGACATTTTTTCCTGGTCATACACAGAGATTCTTGGCCTTGACCCCTTTATCATCGAACATCACATCAACACCTGGTCTGATATCACACCGGTCCGCCAAAAACAATGATTGTTACACCCATCCAAAGTAGTGGCCATCAAAGTTGAGATTGACAAATTACATGCTGCAGGGTTCATTTACCCCATTGCCTATACATCATGGGTCTCCAACCCTATCCCTGTTAACAAAAAACAAGGAACTATCTATGTCTATATGAAATTCTGTGACCTCAACCACGCCTGTCCCAAAGAAAACTTTCCAACGCCCTTCATTGACCAAATTATCGATAATTGCACAGGTCACGAGGCTTTGTCCTTCATGGACGGTTTCTCTGGCTACAACCAAATCCAAATTCACCCCACCGATTACTAAAAAACCACATTCAGTACCCATTAGGCCACCTTTTCATATCGTGTCATGCCATTTGGCCTCAAGAATGCCGACGCCACTTTTCAATGGGCCATGACATACGTTTTTCATGACCTGGTTCATATCATCCTTGCATATTTGGACGACCTCACCGCTCGATCCAAGAAATGCACTGAGCATATCGATGATCTGCGAATCATCTTTTAAAGGTGTCATCAGTACAATATCCTCTTGAATCCCCTCAAGTGTGTATTCTGCATCACTGCTGGTCGCCTTCTCGGGTTCATTGTTTCCCAAAGCAGTATTACCATGGATCCCCTCAAAGTCCAATCCATCACGAAAATTTCCACTCCTCGGAATTTACGCCAACTCTAGAGCCTACAAGGCAAAGATAACTTTTTAAGGAACTTTGTCCTAGACTATGCCACTCAAGCACATAGTTTCCTTCGCTTACTATGCCATGACATTTCATTCCACTGGGATGAACATGCCCAAAATGCTTTCGATGATCTTAAAACAACACTCTCCAATGCCCCTTTTATTAGTCCACCCGACTATAACCATGGCTGTATCCTCTACATATCGGCCTCAACCGTCTCAGTAGCAGGAGTTCTCATTCAAATAGGGGATGATGACCGTGAGCATGTCATTTACTACATTAGTAAAAACCTCTCAGGGTCATGAAGAGAAACTAGCCCTTGCAGTCATCGTCGTAGTCTAGAAGTTGTGCCATTACATTCTGCTTCAAACTACCAAATTCATAGAAGATTCCAACCCCATGCAATACTTGCTCAGTCATCGGCAAATTAACGGTAAATTTACTCGATGGATCATCATCCTTCAAGAGTACGATCTCAAATTTTCAACACCCAAGAGCAAGAAAGCTCTCATCCTCGCCGAACTTATCACGAAATTTCCCTCCAACACTACTAGTTCACCGGTCAATACCAACTTCCCCAATGAACATCTCTTTTACATCCCCTCAGATGACCCTTGGTATTGTGATCTCCTCGTCTACCTTCGAACAAAAGAATTCGGAAACCACCTCTCTAGAGACGATCGTCGACGTATCCGTCACCAAGCCTCACGCTACCTACTCATCGGTGATGTCTTATATCGACGAGGAGTTGACACTATACTCCGTCGATGCTTGACTATCGACAAGGCCAATCGAGTCTTTAACGATTGCCACAGTAATACTTGCGGGGGCCACCTTATGGGGATGTCCACCGCTCAGAAAATCATTCATGCCTGTTAATTCTAGCCTACATTATTTCATGATTGCATTCATGTCGTGAAGTGATGTGATAAATTCTAGCTTTATTCCAACAAAGCACACGCACCAGCTACTCTTCTACACCCAATCATTACTGCAGGCCCCTTTTGTAAATGGGGCATCAACTTCATGACTTGCAACCCTCCATCCAACAATGGACACAAATACATCGTAGTTGCAATTGATTACTTCACAAAATGTGCTAAAGCCATGCCTACCTTCAACAACATCGCTGACACAGTAGCACATTTTTTCTTTAACCACGTCATATCCCGCTTTGGAATACCACTCCAACTAGTCTCTGATCATGGGAAACATTTCAAGAATGAGATTTTCATTGAAATCTCATCTAGGTTAGGCTTCTCCCGTGAGTTTGCCTCACGATACTACCCTCAGTCCAATGGATAGGTAGAAGCAATTAACAAGGTCCTCAAAACCATGTTGCAGTGAACAGTTAACAAACATAAGACCAATTGGCACCATATGTTATTTTCCACTCTTTGGGAATACCGCATGACAGTGAAAACTGCCACTGGTTTCACACCATTTCATCTAGTCCACGGAGTTGAGGCCACTCTTCCCATCGAGTGTGAAATTCCCACCTTACGCACCATTATTGAACTATTACCTAACATTGCTCCAATGGAGCAGCGTTTGCTGAACTTAGAGTCCCTGTATGAAGATCGTTGATCCTCATTACAGAACAATGAGGTAGCCAAAAAATGGTCAAAGGCCACTTTTGATCACCATGTCAACCTTCGCTCATTTAATGAAGGAGACCTTGTCCTCACTTACGATATCACTCATGATACCCTCGACCATGGCAAGTTTGAGTCACTACGACATGGACCTTATATCATCCAAAATTGCCTCACTAAAGGTGCATACATCCTAGCTTCCCCTGAGGGCCACCCTCTCAAAGAACCCGTCAACGGGTTGTACTTAATGAAATTTTACGCCTAAGAATAGCCATACTACACTAGGCCCTTTCTTTTTGTACGTCTTTTATAGAGTTTTTAATATTCTTTTATCCATACCTCGCATCTAATCTATCACTTGTGTTATTGACAGATGCCACCCCCATCGGCCTACCACATCGGTTACGTCAACGGCGCCATCCGTTGGACGCAGAATATCGCTTCGACCGCTTGGGCCCTCTATTCCCCCTCACATGAACTGCTCCACTCCAGCGGCATATGTTTGGGCTCAGTAACCAACAACCAAGCCGAATACACCACCATCATTGGTCTCCTCGCTGAGGCTAGCCATCATCATATTTGTCACCTTATCATCTTATTAGATTCCCAACTTGTCATCCTCCAGCTCAACAATGTATATCGTGTCCATGATCCTTGCCTCTTTCACAAATACCTACAGGTTAGACTTTTATCTTGACATTTTGATTTCATTACATTTACACATATCCCAAGACAATTCAATCAAATAACAGATAACATGGATAACATTATACTAGATTGGCATATATCACATCAAGATATCTTCACACACACATAAACCATCAGGAGTTTATCACAACATATAGATTAGACATCATACACCACATTAAAAATCATCAACACATATGATCATCACAAAGATACCAAAATGTATATATATATATATATATATATATCGATCAAAATGTCATAAGTGTTTACAAAAAATAGTACATCACCCATAGGCAGGTGAGTCACCTCATCCCTATCAGTACAAAACTGGATGTCACAACTATACAAAATGGGCTCACCAGTTTATATCAATCACAAAACTACATATCTAGAAGCCCTCAGGGTGCCTCTAGTGCTTCAGCACCAAGATCTCTCTCTGGCGGAGGTGCCCCACCAGCTATAGGTCCCTTAGGTCCTGGGGGAAACCTCCCAGTCATTACAGCTCCGGCTACATCTACTCTACGGATCAGGGTCCGCGACTCTGTCGGCAACCCAATACACTTCTCTAGGATCCTCTCATCCTGGATCCGCACCCACATCCCCTCAGGCACTCCTCGTAGAACCACCTCAAATTGGTGGTGGAAATCATCAAACTCTCCCCCGACCTTGGCTGGAGGAGCATGTGATGGCCCTACATCGAGGTCATCATAACGATGTCTCCTAGCCTCTCTATCATCATCACTGGGCCTCGCCCCAATATCCTCTTGACGTCGCCTCTCCCCTGCTCGCAGCTCTCCCCGTGATGGTCTCGTAGGCCCTTGTCGGGCTGACGCTCTGATCATCTCTACCTCCCATCCACGCAGTCCCACATCTACATGAACAAACACATGATAGCATCAACATCCATCCAAATATCAACCATATGCTATACTATCTAAACAAATAAAAAACCAGCAACAATAACATCATACCTCAGCGGTCGAATACCTCTCCTGGGGGTAATATCATCTCTGGGTCATCACGGGAATCTATCCCACTGTATGGAAACTACAATATGATCTGTGGCATATGATGCCACACTTGTGCAGCCTTGGCCTTGAAGTAATTTTCACTCTCCCCACCCCCATGACAAACCAAAATCATCACCCACCAACATAGTCGCAGCTCTTGTGCTCCCGGTGGGTCTAACAAAACTCTTGGGTGCAACATAGGCACCCTCTCCAGAAACCAAGCCACTAGAATAGACCCAAAAGAAAACTCCATTGAGTCAGCAGCTTGACACCTGGTGAGTTTCCCCACCATCTTGGTATGCAACATCAAGCCCCAGGCAAAATGCTCGTTGCATGATCCTCAGTTGGCCGCCAGTAACACGCTGAGTCGTGAGCGACCCATAAACTCTCATGATCATCGCTGCCACACAATGATGTACCAGGGTGTCCATCGCTCCAATCCTCACCACTGATCCAGACATGAAATCCTCTCCCGAACAATATGTCCAGGCAAGGGTAGCCAACATCCCCTCTCCAACTATCTCCAGCTCGACCGGTAGCAGGGTTCCCCGAAATGGGAGCCCAGTCATAAAATAGACATCCTCTTCAGCAGAGAATGCCAAGTTCTCCCCACACACAATAAAACACTGCAACTTTGTACTCCACATCGAAATCAAGAATTGCATAAAATACTCCTGTGCCCTCACCAGTGAGCACTCAAAAAAATTCAGCAGCCCATAGGCCACCAAAGCACCACAAACCATCGGCTCCTCATCCCTCATGACCTCCCTTATTCATGCCCAGTCCCTCTCTCTTCAATGGATCGACATTATCACAAATGATCACCTGCATCAACATACACAGTACTCGATTAGCCATCACAACTCATCAAAACACCAAAAATCTCCCAAAAAAAAAAGAAAAAAAAGAGATAAGTTTTTTCACCCTCATCTTTGCCTCAAGGGTGCGGTTGTTATCCCCACATGCATGCACACATGTGCACATATTTATCCCACAGGCATGCACACATGTGCACCTATTTATCCCACAGGCATGCATGTATGTGTGCCTGTTCATCCCATAGGCGCGCATTAGATGTGCGCATGTTCACTACACAGTTGATCACTTATGCACAACTATCAGAAACACATCCACACACATATGCGTGGTTGTGCTTTGAACAGACGCGCATCCCCTACGCATCTGTTTTCCCAAATTGTGCACCCCCCTTGTGTGACTATGCGCATTATAGTTGCGCATTCGTGTGTGGGTCACCATTGATCACCTGCACATTTGGGGGGCCACACTCCCAAAAAACCCACCATACGGCCATCTGTACGATCCTACCCAAAAATTGACACCTAACTACTTTACAGGAGGAAGATACCACTAACCTGAATCCCACACCTCTTGGATTTGCTTCCTCGCACTCTTGAAATCTCTAAGTCTGCTCTAGAATCTCCTTTCCAATCACTATAGTAGCAGGTACAAATGAGGTGGCAATGTGGGCCCTACGACTATATATAGGCCCTTTTTTCCAAAACTTCCATACTCCCTTCTGAGAGCTCTGGACATCTGTTTTTTGATCTGTCTTCAACCATAGGATCAGGATATTGCTGCCTCCACAGTCATACTTCCCAGGTCACCATCCATCCCCAGCCCCCGAGGATCCATTTTTTCATACCCCATTCAGGTACGCATGCTCATGTTCAAACTTATCAAATAACTGTTATATGTTCGTTATCTTCAGATATTGTTCACGTTGGGTATTTGGTTTTAATGTGTGCAGGTACTTGGCCCTCACAAATCCATGCAACCCCTTTAGGTATATGCATGACACTAGCATGTAGTCATTCCCTTTGAATATCAACTACATCTTCTAGTCCCACCCTCCGACATTTGCCTATATGACACCCCCATCTGGCTCTACAGTACTCTCACCTCCGTTGCATTTTCAGTGCTTTCACCCGGTAGTGCTCTTCCCCACATGAGTTGTCCCATTCTAAGTTCCCCTTGACCCTTCGAAACTCATGCTGCTTTCACCCCTTAGGGATGGGAGTCCCAATAGTCTTACAGATGTTCAAGAATCAACCACATACTCCTTCCCCTCATATTGCTAGCCTGACCCATGGACTCCCAGGATATTTCTTCACAAATCTCATTGGACTGCACTCCCACAGTATCATTATCCCCCCATTTCATCCAACATCAGTTTTCCCATCTATGAATTCCCCTTCATTCATTTACCTCATATAGAAACCCACCCATGGGGACCCTCACCCTGCACCAGTTCCCTACACAACTTGCGCCCTCATAGGCCAAGCCATCGTGCATTGGGGCACCCGTTTCTGTATTTTTACACTCATCCCCAATTATTTATTTATTTGGAAACTGTACAAAGCCTTGGTTTCCAGCATTTACATAGCTTTTTGTTGTCACCTTTGGTGACCTTCTTCTTTTGGAAAATGCAACCCATGTCGCTCTTGGTTGGGGAATCCATTATCTTCTACTCTTGTTGGCATCATCCATAAACCTTAAGTATCTCACTATCTCTATACCCTTGCTCTTTGAGTTTGTCCACTTTTTCATGCCTCTGGCACCATCTAACCCCCGCCTAGTTGTTCCCCTGACACTAGGTCCAGTTTCACGGTTGCTGCCACACCCCCTTTATCCCCAACCAAGGGAAGTCTCAAGTCTCACCACTTCCTGACATCATCTATGTTACTCATCAGTTCTTGATCTTCTCTAGTGGATTTCATGAATCCCTCCACTTCTTAGAGTTGCGTCTCCCTTTCTGTCGACATCAACACCATTTCCAGAAGGGAAACAATATCTTGACTCTCATTTCTCTTTGCTATCATTGACCCCCATAGGATTCGACTTCAACACTTTCTCATGTTACGGTGGGTCTTACTTTGCGACTATTGCAGTTGTTTTTATATTTTCCAAAGACCTCTGAAATTTGTTGGGCCATCAATGCTCGCCAAATCCTTGATACTTCCTACAAGTGTCATTGCTTACTTTTCAGAGTATTGTTCCTCATCAGAATTTTCCTATGCTCTTATAAACATGCCCCTGAGGGCGTTTCACTCATATTCACCAACATACCACTTCAGCTACTGCCTTACACATGTTTTGAGTTACATGAGACGAGCATGGGGCATGCCCACCTCATTTGTACACAATTTGTTTTTCACACCTTGTGAAAGGTTGGGTCCCACAGGTTTCCCTCTCCCTCCAACGGGTCGCTCTTGATACCCTCACTATCTCTCTTTCTTACAATGGAACTCTCAGTAGAAGAAACATTGATGAATTTTAGCTATATGTATGATCCTAACCTCATCCATAAGGGGGCACCTGTTATCACTGAAATTTCGCCTGCAAATGGTTACAGGAATCCAACATCTTCAAACAGCTATTAGTTCACCCATGGACCAAAAATGACCAAAAAAGCATTTCCAAATGTTCCAAAACTATACAACCAATTATAAAATCAGCATGCACTAAAGATATACAGGGAGCACATGCACATGCACCAGTCGAAAATGCCAAAAATGCGCACATGCACCCGATGCACGACTTTGGATGAAAAAAGCCATGCACACTTCAGAATGAAGCATTTATGATGTTGGTTGGCCTCCCACCCACTTTTGGTTCATCTTCCAAGTCGATTTGACATCCAAATCTCGACTGAATTTGGCTAGGTGGCTGGTCAAAGACCTAAAGGTGCCCTAAAAAACCCCTTGTTCACACTAAAAGTTGGTTGCATAATACCTCAAAGTTGTTCTATAAAAAGAGGCCATGGGTGCACTACATCTTCAAGGAATTCATTTGTATTGTTATGTTGCTGATATTCTCTTAGAGGACCCTCTCTCCTCATCAAGAGTATGCTAGCACCATTGCATTTAGCCATTCATATCACCTCCTGAGTGAATGTTCTTTGGATTCTCTTCACCATTTCATTCTAGTTCCTCATTTTGTAAGAAGAGCTCAATATTTGGGGGTCCAAGAGCCCCCCCTTGGACGAAGAAGGGACCCAAAGTCTCCCTTTCTCTTTGGTGCTTTCTTTTCACTAATACAATCCTTTCCATTGGTGACATGAGTCTTGTTTGTTTCTTATTCTTATGTCCTTATGCACTATAGTTTAATTGTGGAGAATCCATCTTCGAGATATGGAGAATCACACCAGAAGATGTTGCGCAATATGAAAACATCACCAATTTCTAGGCCACACGACACACAATGTGGATACAGGCAAGGAAGGATACAGATAAAAAGTGGCTATAGATGTGGTACTGCATCACCAAGGGTGACATTGACATGGTCATCAATGAATGGATCGACGAATGGAGGATTCCAGCCATCACATAGGAAGTGTCAAAAAGAAGAAAAGAAGCAGAGGCAGAGTAGGGAGAAACACAGCCTCTGAAAACCCAAGTACCCAAGAGACAAAGAACGATCCAGGGAAAGGAAACAAAGACAGAAGAAGGGATAATGAAGACAGGGACCCAACATGACAAGAAGGATAATATGAAACCAACCAAGGAGCAATATAAATAGGTTGAGTTCATACAAGAGACAACACCAAATCCCAACACACAGGAAACAGGGGGAAATAAGAGGCCAACCACGCAAATAGGAAGTGCGCGCAAGAAATCAAAGGCACAACAAACACCGTCAAAATACGCAATCACAGATGAAGATGGGGAATTGATCAACAGAATGGTCCAGGATTGTCTATCCAAGGACTTCAACCATGATGCACACCACAGGGACAAGATTCAACAAGAGTTTGTAGATATATGACATCTCCTCAAACAAATTTTGGAAGGGCAGCAAGCAATAAGCAGGGGAATCAAACCATCAACACCACAAACAGAAGGAAGAGTGCAAGAGGAAGAACAAGAGTTAGTCTAGGAAATATTACAACCACATGTAACATTCCATATCAACCCTAGTATGTTGCACAAGGATGAAATTGTGGGGTAGACACCCTTGAAGGACTTAATCCAAATCCAACTTGTGTTGACAAGGATACCATCAGGGGCATTACACAGATTGTAGGTGAGCGTAAACCACAAGGTACAGTCTCACGCACGTAGAGACTTAATCGAATTGAAGTAGGCAACAAAGAAATGAGACACACTAGAAATAGTCTATGAGAAGGCTAAATCTGAGTTCCAGGAGGAGAGGAAGCACATGAAAGGATTGGAGCAAAAATTGGCAGGACCTTATGAGAAGATTCCATAGGCTGTCATGAGTGAGGAAATCACAGGAGCAGAAAATATTGATCGGATTGCACATGAAATCGATCAATATCAAAAGGAGATCGAGAATATCCAAGAAAAGATAACACCAAACACTCCACCAACAATCAATGAGCAAAGGAAACAGGAAGCAACATCGCAGCTACAGGAGATAGAGCAACAGGTCAACACAACAACAGACTTGTTCGATAAAGCAACGCAGCTATAGATTGAGTTAGAGGAGGATCAGTAGATCCAAAATTGGGATAAGGAAGAAGAAAGGATCAACACAGTGATCCAAGAAATCAGATAAAGGCATAATGCAATTCCAGTTACGAAGCATGTCTAGGGAATGCAGGAAATGAAGAAATTGCAGGCAGAGATAACTACCGTAAAAACACAAAAATAGGAGTGATAGGCTCAATTGGAACCAGTGCAAGAGTGGGTAGCATAAGTCATGGCAATAGCAGAAGAATCCAAGACACAGATAGCACAAAACCAGGAAGAATGCATGGAATTGGTTAGTGATGAAGAAACAGCTTAGGTAGTGGATACACTCAAGGAGAAGACTATGCAGGTAGTGGATACACTCAAGGAGAAGACTATGCAGGCGCAAGTACAGGAAGCAGATCTCAAGGAAAAGTTCCAGACGATCACCAAGGAGGTCGAAGACCCACACAAATCTTAGGTGGCTTGGGACGAGCAACATGTCAGTGTTGGGGGCCTGTTGGTGGAAGGATGAAGTGTAAATAAGAATGATCGTGGGGAAAGAAAGCATATAGAGAGTGAATAAACAACTAGAAGGAAATACATCATGTGCGCATGCAATAAAGCGTACACAAGGAAAGCGAAAACTGGAAGGAAAAACAACACGTGCACATGAGAGGAAGACCAAACGTCATTAGGGATAGGTTTTTGGTAATTTATTGTAATGGTTGAAGAACCAAAGATGTATAAATACTGATATGGAGGTATTATAGAGGGAGACAATTTTTTTAGTTGTTTTGATTTAGTTAGTATTCAGGTTTTTGTATTGTTCAACATATAATCCATTCTTGAGTATTGTAGCTACACATGAACAGATGCGATATGTAAAATTTTTCTCTATGAGATATATTTTAATATGTTGAGCTAGAGGAGATGAGAGAAGGTATATCTTGAGGATTAGATTGCAGGCTGAGAATCTTGGTGCGATCTAGTTTTCCTCATATAGATCTTACCCATTTGAGAAGAATTGTAAGCGCACAACATTGTAGATGCAGAACTACCGTAATAGAAGAGACAAGAGCCAAATATTTGTAGATGTAGCCCAAGAGGGGGTGAACCATGGTAATATCTGTGTAATTTTATGAATGCATGCATATATTTGTCCTCTTTTGAGTAGTTATTTCTTGTGCTTAATGAATGAATGAGTTATTATATTTCCTGTGAAATATGGTTGCGCTATTAAGGGAATAAGTTGTTGAAGTTACTACATAGTCATGAATAACAGTATGTTGCATTTTCTAGGTCTAATAATAGTTCAATGGTTGGGCTCTCATATCTCATACTCAATCCTAGGTTGTAAACACCTGAGTCTTGCAGCCACCCATTAAAGCTATCTCGGGTGAGACTGCGCAACACATTCTGTGGGCTATGTTTCCTTCTGGTTCACCAGGAGGGTCGATAGTTTTAGAGGCTTTGTTAGAAACCCGAAAGACATGAAACCTAGTTCAATAACTCAGACAATATATACATAAGAGTTACCCGACAAGAACAAAAAATGGCGTCTCTTGTGCATGGATGATTTCTGTTTAATCCATATGTTTCTACTACTATGATTTTCTGTCAAAATTTTAGTGTAAAATTATTCAATGATAACAACCCTAGGGTTTACTATTTGGGTCACTTGGAAGTAATTTTTATATCTAAAATTAGTTGCATAAAAATTGACATGATATTAGAGCTTGAGGTTGTTAAGAACCAAATATCAATATAGCATAGAAAAACCTCAGAAAAAGTACTCAACGCCTTGAAAAAGAGATAATTTCAGATAATAAGCCTCTTCGAGGGGGAAACCTCCTTTTACCCCACTTAAATGTTCAGGTACAAGATGATTCGAAATGAAAATGTCTCCTTGCTATATATAGGAGAGTAGGAGGTATAATTACAACTAATGGAATAAAGCCAACATAAATAAAATAATATTACTAATGTAATATGCCCCGATTAAGGGGTAATGAGCCAATATTAGGGATTAACATGCCCCTCCCCTTGAGAAAAGTGTTGTCCGCAATGCTTGAGTAAATCTGGATGCTTCTGTATAAAGGAATCATCTTCCCAAGTGGAATATTTAGCCGATAGTCTCCTCCATTTAATGAGATACTCTGAAATGGATCTATTCCTTAGCTGGCAAATTCTTGTGTCAGTGATGGCTTCAGGCTCCAATATGATTTTTCCTTTCTCGCCGAGTTTTGGAAATATAGTTTGAACTGGGATCTTGTCTCCTATAACTTTGTTTAAGCATGAGACATGGAAAACTAGGTGTACTCATAAATATGCATGCAACTCCAATTTGTATGACATAGTACCAATCTTTTGCAACACCTTATAAGGTCCATAGTACTTTGGTGATAATTTATTAGCCTTCTTGGCTTGCTTGAGGGACATCTGTTTGTATGATTGTAGTCTTAAAAACACCCAATCCCCTACTTCAAAACTTTTTTCACTATGATGTTGATCTGCTTGTTATTTCATGTGATTCTGTGCCATGGTCAGGTTGTCCTATAAGATTTGGAGAACTTTTTGTTGATTCTTGATGTGATCTTCCACTGCTTGAACCTTAGATTTTTCTTTTAGAGAATAAGTGATGAAAGGAGGGTGGTATCCATAAAGTGCCATAAATGCTATCATTTTTGTTGTAGTATGAAAGGAAGTGTTATACCACCATTCTGACAAGGGTATCCATTTTAACCATTGTGTTTGTTTATCAGAGACAAAGAAACGAAGGTATCCTTCTAGACATTTGTTCACTATCTCGGGTTGTCCATCAGATTGAGGATGATAGGATGAGCTATGAGCCAATTGAGTACCCAAAAAAGAAAATAATTCTATCCAAAAATGTCAAGTGAAGATGGGATCTCTGTCACTTACAATAATCTTTGGGTTGCCATGTAGCTTTTGAACTGTCTCCATGAATGCGATGGAAACTGTACTAGCTTTGAAGGGATGAGAGAGTGCAGAAAAGTTTGCGTACTTGGTTAGTCTATCAACAATCACCATGATGACACTCTTTCCTTCAGACTTCGGTAACCCTGTGATGAAATCCATGGAAACCTCCCCCCAGCACTGACTTGGGATGGATAATGGTTGTAAAAGACCTAGGGTATTAATTGTTTCTACCTTATTTTTTTGGAAAACCAAACATTCCGCCACAAACCTTTGAACATTAGTTTTAAGGCCATCCCAAAAAAATCCTTCTTAACTCTATGGTAGGTTTTCAAAAATCTCGAGTGCCCTCCTACTGGAGAGGTGTGCAATTCGAATAGTAACTTTTGTTTGATTTGGGAGTTCTTACATAAATATAAGTGATATTTGTACCATAGTGAATCATTTTTCCATGTAAATGTATCTGATGCACTGGAATCCTACTGCAACCTTTGAATGCGAGTCCACACTTTTTCGTCATTCTTCCATTCATCCCTTGCTTCTATTATCCAATCGGGTT
>JASDQU010240806.1:76752-97742 GCA_032191745.1 Picea mariana
CGGACCACTGCAGATCGAGAAACCGTCTTTTGACTCCATCCTACGCCCTCCTAAGAGCACCATTCGGAAATCCACTTTCAATCCTAACTCACGAGCCCCCCAAAACTACAACATCGTCGAAGATTTGGCCCAAGCTCCGTGTGCCATGTCTGCATTGGAAGTATTGCAACATTGCCCTACTCAACGAAAGACGCTCTTAGCCGCCATTGGCGCTTTTGACCCTGAGTCATCAAACTACATCACGTTCCATCTAGACGATTATCGACCATGACTCTCCCACCAGCTATTGGGGGAAACATGGGTATTACAAGAACATTTCAAGGAATTCCAAGAGTTGTAACTATCAGAGAAGTTTCATCTTTGCAATTGAATAAAACATACATGAAAGGATGTCAAGTATTTGTAGCGTATATGGAAGATGAACCTAAGGATAAAGTGACTAGTGTTGAAGGTTGCATTGTAGTCATAGTTCACATCGTGAAGATGTGGAAAAATTATATTATGAGTAAAATATTTGAGCTGAGGAGAAACCATAGTGGTCAGAAGTATCTTTCTAGACATCCAAGTTTAAATTCCAAACAAATAAGGTGGTTAGAATTCCTCAGTGACTATGACTTTGACATAAAGAATATCAGAGGAAAAGAGAACAAGGTGGTTGATTCACTCAACAGGAGGGTGCATGAGATGCATGCTACAACCATTAGCATGAATAAATTGGATTTGTGTGATAGAAGTTTAGAATTTTCCAAATCGTATCCGTGCTACGTGGACATAAATAAAAATTTACAGCGAGGTATGTCACAACAAAAGTTGGAAGGTTATGAGCTAAGAGATGATGGGATACTCATGTATAGGCATAGAGTCTATCTGTTGAATGATCAGAAGTTGAAAATTATGTTTTTGTCAGAGATGCATAAGGTTATTTATGTTGGACATCCAAGTTACCAGAAGACAATTTTCATAGTCAAGAAGTAATACTATTGGCCAGGTATGAAAAAGGAGGTTGTTGATTTTATTGCTAGATGTCTCGAATGTCAAAAGGTGAAGGTTGAAAATAGAAATTCAGTTGATTTTCTACATACTTTTCCCATTCCTGAGTGGAAGTGGGAATTTGTGACCATGGAATTCATAACTAAGTTTCCTAGGACTGCTAAGAAACATGATTTTATTATGGTGGTGGTGGACAAGTTTACTAAAGATTCCCATTTTATTCCAGTGAATTTAGTGCACAAGGAAGTCAACATTGTTGAAATATACATGGGATAAATTTTCAAGTTTCATGGTCTACCTAAGAAAATTGTGTCTGATAGACATTCCAAGTCCACCTCGAAATTTTGTGAAGGTCTATTCAAGGGATTTGGAAGAAGTCTCAACTTTAGCACAACATATCAACCTAATATAGATGGACAAATAGAGAGGTTAAATCAGGTGATTGAAGATATGATCAGGATGTATTTGATGGATAACCCATCAAAATGGGAAGACTACCTTCATTTGGTAGAGTTGTCTTACAATAATGGGTATCATGCATCTTTAAAGATGAGATCATTTGAAGAATGTTATGCCAGAAAGTGTAACACGCGAGTGAGTTGGGACAACCCAACAGATAGTGCAGTAGTTGAGCAAAATCTACTATGGGAAATGGAGGAGCAGATGATAAAGATCAGTCAGAATTTAAAACCTTTCTAAGATAGATAAAGGTCGAAAATTTAGATAATTTAAAGTGGGTGATCATGTGTTTTTGAAAGTGAAGGCTAGGCATAGTTCCCTAAAGTTGGGGAAGTGTTCTAAGTTAGCAACACGCTATTATCAACCATTTGAAATCGTAGAGAGAATTGGTCTTGTCGCATATATGCTTGCATTGCTTGTATCCTTATCTATTCATAATGTTTTCAATGTGTCATTGCTTAAGAAGTATGTACCTATTTCTAATCATATTATTGATTGGAATGTGATTCAGGTGGAGCCAGAAAGTGATTTTCAAGTACGATCGGTTTGCATATTGGATTGAAAAATCAAACAACTCTGAAATCAAGCAATGGAGCTGGTAAAGGTCCAATGAATCTAGTATGGTCATGAGGATGCAACCTAGGAGTGCAAGGATTCTATGTGGGTAGAGTATCTACATCTCTTTGAAGAATTTTGAGATTTTGTATGTACATATGTAAGTGATGCATTGAGGACAACACATAAATAAGGGGTAGGGGAATGTAATGTCCCTGATCCGAAACCATTTGTTATTGTACATATAGTCCGTTGATTCATGGTATCAAATGTAAATGTAAATGTACATGTAAGATGGTGAGCCCTTGGCACTAAGTTTTAATGTTGCCCGCACCTGAGTAGTGCATGGAGTATTGTATCAAAGACATTGTGTGCACATTTCACAGTGTTGCACACACCTGGGTAAGTGCACACATTTCATAGTGTTTCATGCACTTAGGTAAGTGCGCGGGAATGACCTGAAAGTGCACGTAAAGTTGAGTTATATATATGTGTGTATATATGACTGTATATGTATTAAGGCTAGAGAGCCTATGTGATTATGAGACTGGTGATCTCAGATGAAAATAGGCCAGTGCACCTATCCATGTAAACGTAATCATAGTTATTAATATAATATTACATCGTTGCATGCAAACAGACTCGGAAAAAAAAGAGATGGGGGGGTGACTCCACCGGAAAAGGGAAAAGGGGGTGGGACATAAGTCTTAGGGAATATTTTATAACATTTTCGGTAAAGTGTAAAGTGGTGGTAATCCGGATTATTTTCAGAACGGAATGAAAGCAGAGATATTACAATGAAATACTCATGAAAATTGCTAAAAATAGAGAAATACATCAATACTTGATTTCTATTAATGAAATAATTGTAAAGAGACTGTAAAAATACAGAGTGCAAAACTCACTAGAATGGTGGAAACTTCATCTCTGAGAAGAGATGTGATGGCTATGCTCATTCGCAAGAAGATGATTACAATGAGGCTCTGAAGGTATTTTTTATGATAAACATGAATTCCAAAACCCTATACATCCAAAAACCTAACCCTAGGAGATGAAACACCAAAAGTCACGTGGGCCCCATTTGGGTAAGTTAGTACATTAACTTCCTGGGGTCATAACTTTTGCATACGATCTGTGTTTTAGGCACGTGATAGCCCATTATAAAGGTATTTTAGAGAAATACGCATTATGTTGTCAAACTCTGGCTCCGTTTATAGTTTGACTATGGCACGCCAAAATAACACTATTTAGAGACCTAAAACGGCCTTGGAAGTACAACAAGATGTGCTAACATGAAAACATACAAAATAATCTAGTTGGATTAGGTTGGAGGCCACCGATATCCACCTAGAATATGTGCAGGGCTTCAAACAGCCTCAGAAGTGTAGAACACACAATTACAAAGAAGTACAGAGGAATGTGTTGAACTAAAAACTGTCAAGAGGATCCAATCGGAATAAGTGGGTGGCCACCAATATCCACCTGGATCAATCCTCCCCCCTTAGGAACAAATGGTCTCCATTGCATTAAGTGCCCAGGGAAGATGGGAAATAATTTTCTAAATATGAAACTTGGTGATTTGCATTCCTTGTTGGAGAAGTTGTTCTTCTTGCCTTATGGAAGACAGTCACAAATCCGTTGTTGGAGGGGTTGAATCGGTTCCACAAACCTATTGTCTCTGGGTTGGATGGGGCATTGTGTAGGCACCATTGTAGGTGAAGAAACAATATATTCTACCTCTTTGACAATTTGTTTTTTTTGGATAGAAGGTGTTGAGGCTGCAGTCATTGTAGTGGTTTTTTTTGCATCCTTTGAATAGACTGTGAAGAGGATGAATTTCGCAGTATGAGAGATTAACTTGCAGTGTTGTTTTGGTGGAGCAGTAGGAAAAACTACCTCTGGTATCCTGTAGAGCTGATCTCCTAGAGTAATAATGACACTATGGGGTCTAGACTCATAGACAACATGACATTTCCACATATATGGTTGGCCCAAAACATCACAAACATCAAGAGGAGAGATATCACACACTACCTCATCCTTGAAGGGATGGATTCCATAGGACAAGTGACGCTATTGACTGACATGAAGATCTCATCCCTACTGAAGCCTCTTGATGTTGTATGGTTGTGGGTGTGGTGTTGTCGAAAACCCCAACTGTTTCACGACCTTAGATGAGATGAGTTTCTTCTGGCTACTATTACCAACAATGAAATGAAATGGGGTCACCTTCACCCACATCTATGAATGGAAGAGGTGCTCCCCCTCTTCAATATCTATTGGTTCTTCTAGATGATTTGTTGTGGTCGCAACAATGGAAGTGGGGTTTGTGTTGAAGATTTGTCTATTTTCAATATTTTCTAGATCGAATTCTGAATCAGGGTTCAGATCTGTGTCTTTGACCTTGGCTACCAATGACTATTTTGAGTGACATTCATCGATGTTTTTCCAGGAGATTTTATGGAAGTCACACCACTTCCCAGTTTCGTTATTCATCTTTAATTTACACTTTCTATCTCATGTCTTAGAATGGTTTTCAAGAGGTTGTTGGTTAGGGTTGTCTTTACCGTGATTTGGGTGTTGCATATTTGCAGACCCAAATTCCCCTTTGTTCTGGTAGTATATCAATAGGAAACCCCCAATGATGAAATGTTTAGGAAATCCATTTTGGTTTGGATGTACCTAGGCAGATCCCCATGGTATTTCAGAACCAGATGTCACTCAGAGTATTTGATACCCAACCTGGTGCACAAGGTATGGAAAGTATTTGTGAACTCTATCATTGTTTGGCTCTTCTCTTGTCGCTGTGTGGTCCATCTTGATTATGGGTCTTCATAGTTATCAACACGATAGTATTGTTCTTTGAACGCATCCAAAAAAAATTCCCAAGTGGGCTCGATCCCATTTATTCCAGATTCCTTTGTGGAACTTTTCTCCCAATAAGTTTGCTAGAAATTTTTGACATGGGGGAGAACCTTGAGGAGTGCAAAGGTGGTTGTCTTTTCCCCATCGGAAAAATTTTGAACAGAGAAATAACCTTTTGATAGATTAAACCATTTTTATAGGGCATCCGGATCTATCTAACCTTCAAATATGGGAATATAAAAACTAGCTTGTACCTTGAAGGGAGAGGATCCTCCAAAAAGGACACTTGATGAATATGTGCATGTTGCTATCAGCAGGCGTTGAAGGATGTGTGAAAAATTCTCCATCATTTTCGTCCCTCTTTCATGTGAGAGATTTCTGAAGAAACATGTTAATAGAATATTTTGATTCATCATTTTTATTTCCAAGGCCATCAAGGGTTTCTTGGGCGTGCAAGATTGATTTTCCTCAAGAGAGACAAACTCGAGACCCAACTATCTATACTCATACCTTGTCAGGGACATGCACTAAAAAATGATCAAGAGCAGCCTTCTCTGATACCACTGATCCAGATTATTTTCGGAACGAAATGATAGCAGAGATATTACAATGTAATACTCATGAAAATTGCTAGAAATAGAGAAATACAAGAATACTTGGTTTCTATTAATGAAATAATTGTAAAGAGACTATAAAAATACATAGTGCAAGACTTGCTAGAATGGTGGAAACTTTATCTTTGAAAAGAGATGTGAAGGCCATGATCATTCATAAGAAGATTATTACAATGAGGCTTTGAAGGCCTTTTTTATGATAAACATGAATTCCAAAACCCTAGACATCCAAAAACCTAACCCTAGGAGATGAAAGACCAAAAGTCATGTGGGCCCCGTTTGGCTAAGTTAGTACATTAACTTCCTGGGGTCATAAATTTTCCATATGATCTCCGTTTTAGGCATGTGATATCCCATTGGAAAGGTATTTTAGAGAACTATGCAGTATGTCATTAAACTCTGACTCCATCTATAGTTTGACTATGGAACACCAAAATAACATTGTTTAGGGACCCAAAATAGCCCTAGAAGTACAACAAGATGTCCTGACATGAAAACATACAAAATAAACCATTTGGATTAGGTGGGTGGCCACCAGTATCCACCTGGAAGATGTGTAGGGCTTCAGACAAACCCGAAAGTGTAGAACCCAAAATTACAAAGAAGTATAGAAGAATGTGTTGAACTAAAAATTGACAAGAGGAGCTAGTTGGAATAGGTGGGTGGCCACCAATATCCATCTGGATCAATCCTCCCCCCTTAGGAAGCAATGGTCTCCATTGCATTAAGTGCCCATGGAAGAGGGGAAAATATTTTATGAATCTGAATCTTGGTGAGCTACGTGCCTTGTTGGATAAGTTGTGCTTCTTGGCTTGTGGAAGATGGTCACAAACCTATTTTTGGAGGGGTTGAATCGATTCCACCAACCTATTGTCTCTGGGTTGGATGGGGAATTATGTAGGCACCATTGTAGGTGAAGAAACAATATCTTCTTCCTCTTTGACAATATGTTTTTACTAGATAGAAGGTGTTGAGGATGTAGTGGTTATTTTGGTATTATGTTCATCCTTTGAATAGACTGTGAAGAGGATGAATTTTGTAGTATGAGAGATTACCTTGCAGTGTTGTTTTGGTGGAGTAGTAGTCGGAACTACCTTTGATATCCTGTACAGATGCTCTTCCAGAGTAATAAGGACACTATGGGGTCTAGACTCATAGAAAGCATGGTGTTTACACATATATGATTGGGACAAAACAACATCAAAGACATCAATAGGGGAAATATCACACACTACCTCATCCTTGAAGGGATGGATTCCATAGGACATGCAACATTGTTGGCTGACGCGAAGACCTCATCCCTGGTGAAGCCACCCGATGTTGTATGGATGCGGGTGTGATGTTATAAACAACCCCAAATGTTTGATGACCTTAGCTGAGATGAGGTTCTTCTGGATGCCGCTATCAACAATGAAATTCAATGGGGTCCCCTTCACCCACATCTATAAATGGAAGAGGAACTCCTCCTCTTTAGGATCTACTAGTTATTCTAGCTAAATTATCATGGTTGCGATAGTAGCAGTGGGGTATGCGTCGATGATCTATATTTTTCAATATTTTATGGATCGGATTCTGAATTAGGGTTTGGCTCTGTGTCTTTGACCTTGGCCACCAATGGATATTTCGAGCGACATTCATTGGTGTTGTACCAGGGGACTTTATGGAAGTAACACCACTTCCTGGTTTCATTATTTGTCTTTACTTTACACGTTATGTCATGTGTCTTGGACTAGTTGTCTAGAGGCTATTGGTTAGGGTTGTCTTTACTGTGTTTTGGTTGTTACATATTTACAGACCTGAATTCCTCTTTGTTCTGGCGCCTAAATTTCTTCTCCATTTTGAAAACATATCGATAGGCAGCCCCCAACGATGAGATGTTTAGGAAATCCATTTCGGTTTTGACATACCTATGCAGAACCCCATGGTATTTTAGAACCAGATTTCGCTAAAAATATTTGATACCCAACTTGGTGTGCAAGGCATGGAAAGTATTTGTGAACTCTGAAACTGTTTGTGTCTTCTCTTTCCGCAGTGTGGTCCATCTCATGTATTGGTCTTCATAGTTATCAATAGGATAGTATTGTTCTTTGACCGCATCCACAAGAAAATATCAAGTGGGCTCAACCCCATATATTCCAGAGTCCTCCGTTGAAATTTTCTCCCAGTAATTTTCCCACCAATTTTTGACATGGGGGAGAGCCTTGAGGATTGCGAAGGTAATATTTTCCCTGTTGGAAAAATTTTGAACAGAGAAATAATCGTCTAATAGATTTAACCATTTTTCTCTGGCATCCACATCTATCTGACCTTCAAATATGGGAATATCAAAATTAACTTGTACCTTTAAGGGAGAGGTTCCTCCAAAATTGTCTCTTGATGAAGATGTTCCTATTTCCATCAGTAGGCATTGAAGGATGTGAGAAAAATTCTCCATCATTTCATCCTTCTGTCACGCGAGAGCTTGCTCAAGAAATAGGTTGATAGAATATTTTTCTCCATCTTTTTTCTTTTCTTCTACCATCAAGGGTTTCTTGGCGTGTGAGAGTGATTGTCCTCAAGAGAGACAAACTCGAGACCCAACTTGCTATACTCAGACCTCATTGGGGACATGGGCTGAAAATGATCAAGAGAAGCCTGCTCTGATACCACTAATCTGGGTTATTTTCAAAAAAAAATGAAAGAAAAGATATTACAATGAAATACTCATGAATATTTTTAGAAACAGAGAAATACAACAATACTTGATTTCTATTAGTGAAAGAATTGTAAAGATACTGCAAAAATATAGAGTGCAAGACTCGCTAGAATGGTGGAAGATTTATCTCTGAGAAAAGATGTGATGTCTATGCTCATTCACAAGAAGATTATTACAATGAGTCTTTGAAGGCCTTTTTTATGATAAACATGAATTCAAAAACCCTAGACATCCAAAAACCTAACACTGGGGTCGTAACTTTTTCATATGATCTCTGTTTTAGGTGTGTGATAGCCCGTTGGAAAGGTTTTTTAGAGAACTGTCGATTATATCGTCAAACTCTGATTTTGTCTATAGTTTGACTATGTCATGCCAAAATCACACTTTTTAGGGTCACAAAATGGCCCTGGAAGTACAACAATATGTGCTGACATACAAAAATACAAAATAAGCCAGTTGGATTAGGTGGGAAGCCACCAATATCCACCTGGAAGATGTGTAGGGCTCTAGAAAACCCTAAAAGTGTAGAACCCACAATTAAAAATAAGTACAAAAGAACATGTTGAACTAAAAACTGACAAGAGGAGCCAATTGGAATAGGTGGGTGGCCACCAATATCCACCTAGATCAGGTGGATAATTATTTTATCATAAGTTCCCGAGGGTAGGGAACAATCGACTAAGTGGATTACGATACTTATGAAGGTGACAGATGTTAATTTGAAGGCACACAATATATATTGTTGGCCTTAGTGTATTTTAGGCATTATTCAAAATGCATTATTTATGATTGACTCTTGTGTGCAGAAGGGGTCAATTATGAAAGAGGAGGACTATTACCTTAATAAAAAAGAGAATCTTTTAATGAGTTGTGGGGATGTAATGAGAGTTTACTATTGAAGAGATGGGTTTTTAGGCCCATGAGCAGTCTCTCTAGATGAGAGATTGGTTGTTGAGAAGTGGGTTTTCAAACTCGTGGGCATACTCTCCAGGTGAGAGTTTCATTGAGAATTGTTCCCTAGTGTGCTAAGACTTAGTTCCAGTGCTTAGAGAATTCTTGTCCAGCCTGTTGTTGGTAACTCTCAAAGGGAAGTGGGGTAGTCGAAGGATTGTTGAGTAGAGAAGGGGCACACTTCCTTGGGTGTGACAGGTGCGCGGGAAATGAGGGACTGTTGGCTAGTTGCAGCAGTGGGCACCTAGGACTGAGAAATTCTGTTGAGAATCAGACCTTAGCATGTCACTATGAACCCCTTTTCCTTGTTGGAGTTAAACCCCATCTCAGGGGTAACCTGTTCCTAAAATATTATGAGAAACAAAGTCTATGGCTAGGAGGAACGTTTGAGTTATGTGAATAGTTGGTGACTTTCATAAAAGATATGTGTTTTTATGTGCTTGTCCTATATACTATGTGATGGTTTGTCTATGCATGATATAGGTTAATTATTCTATGTTGTCGCACATAAGTAGTTGTTGTTATTTTTTTAAATGCTACTTCTGCATGTAAGTATGGTGCTTATAGCCTGTATTTGTAATTGTGCATGGATATGATGAATGTTGATCATCTTACCTGTTAAGTTAACCTTATGATTTTGGTTATAAGTCTTCAAGAAGAGGATTTAATGGTCAGGTGCACAATAAAGTAACCTGTGTTCACATGAGGCTGGAACTCATATGTGCATTCAGGGAATTAGACCCCTTGCATAGGGAAATTAGAATTGGCATGTGATGCCAAGGTGGTTGCATGCATGATTGTGATGTGTGATCAATATGTTGGTGCACGTAGTTGTTTTATTTAATTCCATTTCTTAAAGTTGTGTTAAAAAGGTGAAATTTGGTCTGGTGTGATTTAGTTTGAGTTTGAGCACACTACTTCAAGTGATATTGTGCACACTATTTTTTCGTGCATAATCTACGCAATGTATTTTTGGAGTAGCATGGCCCAATAGGATGTTGGGGATGTTACAGTTTGGTTTATTTAGATCTATAGAAGTTGAGGTTTTGTGACGTGGCCTAGTCTAGGGTGAATAGGGACGTTACATTGTGGTATCATAGCTTACATTGGAAGAAGTGTGTGGCGTGAGTCAACTAGGGGAGGCTGGGGATGTTACATTGTGGTATTAAAGATTACTTTGGAAGAAGTGTGTGACATGGAATAACCAAGAGAGGCTGAGGACATTACGCATGTCAATTCATGGGGGATAAATTAAGACCCTCCTTCAATGAATATATTCTTATTGAATTAACACATTATTTAGGAGAGGGATATAGAAACCATTTAGTACCTTAGAGCTTATAGTCCTTAGTGGAAGGATTCCTTGCAATCGAAATTTACTTTACATGAATGAATCTTTATCAATTGATTCTACGATCATTCAACATTAGATCATCTATTCAGACTCACTAGTTTTCTAGATAACGTTGAGCCCATTTTCATCATAAATGGGTCCCCTTTCATCTATTAATGGTATACCTCAATGAATGGTAATCATATTGTCTCTACCATGCTTGAAATCATATCATTTATTTTCATGATGTAGAATTGTACCATTGGGATTTGGGAAAAATACATTGGGTTTTAGGCCACATCACTCATTCATGCTACCCCTCCCAAGTAGCGATGGATTATATCGTTACTATATTAGTAATTTGAATACAATAGAGGCACTCTCATTTGGGATTGATGTGTCTTCCTGATGTTTACTGTGACATAGATCCACATTGTATTTTCTCGTGGATATGCTCTCTTTGATGACACAAATCCATATTTTACTTTTTCATGGCCATCGTCTTGCATTTGACTTCATGGATCTACAATGTATTGTGTTGGCAGCCATTATCTGTCTCTCTTTCGAGCATGGCGTATTCTTACTGTTTGGTTGATGTATGATTGTAGGTACTTATCGGTTCCTTTATATTCATCGCCTTCCTTATGCTACCTCACATTCATCATTATTATAAAAAATAATTGTGATCAGTTCCTCTTATGAACTCACACATTAGGGGGAATATGTGATAGTTTTATTTTCCACCCTAGGGACACATGGAGGACCCATTGATGTTTCACTAGTGAGACACACTCTTAAACCTTGTATTTCACCATTTTTGAGGGAGGTTGCACTCTAAACTACTAACATATTTCAATCAATCATGGGTTGTATCACTGATAACATGAAACTAATCACAAGTTTCATCATTGAAACCCCCAACCATACTTGTAACCTTCTAGATTTGATGATCTAAGGATATTAATGTTAGGTGAGTTGTTTATCTTGTAATATGAGATTGGAAACTCTCAATATAATTTAGTTTCATTAATTTCTAGAGATATAGAAGCATCCCCTAGCCTCCAACATCAATCTATATAAAGAAGGAATTCCAAGGGTGAGAGGAGGAATAATATACATTAGACTTCTGCTGCATAAATTTCATAGGAGATATTCTTCAGGATTTGGTATTTATACCAGGTAATCCTTAATTGTGTGAGGAATAAGGTTGAGATGGATAAAGGGCCAGGGAAAACTTCAATCATGAATTAAGGTAAAATACATTAATTGATGTACCTATTTCTCCACTATTAATATAAATCTACACAATTCCCCCCTTCCAATGTCATTGTACTTAGTCATAAATGATAGACCTATTCTTTTGTTGAGTATATCAGATTAGATGTATATTATATTTGAATTAATTAATTCTTCAAGAGGTTTTAGGATTGGTATTTTTTGTCCCCTTATGTGCAGGAAGAAGATTGCATGAGATGGAGCTGGATCTTTGGAGTTGTATCAGCTAGGATTATGTAAGGACAACAATTAGAGAAAAAGTATGCCATTCTAATTCCTAGCATTAATAAAAATAAATTTGATATATGTAGGGAAGACTATGTAGTGGTCTATCCTATAGTCTGTCTCATATCACAAGTATATCTAAGGGAGTGCTCAACTATTTACAGAGGGGATTTCTCCAGAACATCTTCTCTTCTGAATATACATATATATATATAAACGATTTGTTTTAGAGAATTTTGAGATCAAATGATATATTCAAGAGATGTTATAGAAAGGTCACATTCAACCAAATTGCTCACCTATAGGAGCCTATTTTTTCTTATTCGGAAGGAGGATTGGACATGATGATCCTATAAATAGCCTTGAAAAGAGTCATAATCAAGAACCCATATCCCATCCCCTAGATTCACAATATTCTCAATAAAAAAAAGGTGCCAATAGTTAAGCTAGATTGGTATCAATTTAGTGTATCACCATATACCAATTGATTGATATAACTTGTGGAAGACAACCTTAAATTATAAGGAAACTCTCTTTGAGTGGTTGGTTATGCCCTTCAACTTAACTATTGTTCACAAGGATTATCGATGATATTTGTTCCCTTCACCAATTCCTTTTTTGTCATATATTTAATGGCATCATCATCTTTAGGGGAACATGGGATATGCATTTGGAGCACATTCAACTAGTGGTGAATACCTCATTATGACATATTAAGCCATAAGAAAACTTATAGAAGTTTTCATTTGGAATGTAGAATATTCAATATTTTGGATACATCATGGATGAGTGTGGTGTGCATGTAGAATGATTCAATATACAAGCAATCAAGGACTACACAGCCCCAAACACACTAATACATCTCCATAGCTTATTAGTTTTTGCAAAATTTAGTGCATGTTCATGTTGGGTTTCTCTCATAACACTTGGTCCTTTATCTATTTGACCAAGGGAGGATCCAATGCAATGTTTTTTGGGGTCAAGGAATAATATAAAGAAATTGAGGAGCCAAATAATTTTCTATGCAAGACATTAGTTCTAGTTTCAAAAATGGAAGAATTATATTATGGGAAAGGAAATGGCCATCCACGCTTATTGTGGGCCTCTATAACTTATGTAGACACAACGCAATTTGTATTACCACTACCTTAAGAATAGATATGCATTACCTTCAAAAATTCCACATGAGCATTAGTTATAAGAAGGGAACCATTAACTGAGTTAGATTTCCTCAATTGACTTCCAACTATGGCATTGACCAAATTCATGAATTCTTTAGTACTCAAAATGATCCTAAATTTGTTGCTACATACAAGACACTTGTCATAGGAAAACAAGATTCATAATTTAACCTTTAGGATGCATTTTTATGCAATCTGAGCCATCTTTATGTTTCTTTAGGACATGCAGGAGAGTAAAAAAATGATTTGGGAGGTAAATTATAGTCATGTGGTAAGGAATTTTAACATGGATAAGGAAATATCAATGTTGTAGAATTTCTTTTACTTTCAGATGCTCGGATAGGACATTAAGAGATATATTAGACCATGGACCAACTATGGCATCACTAAAATTGCATTCAAGGGGTATAGAATTTACACTACTCTATCTACTATAAATATGGATTGGGAGTTAGTGTCCATGTATTTTATTCCATGGATTTCCTCAATCAAGAACGGTAATGATTATGTTTTGGTGGTTGTTGATAGATTCTCTAAGATGGAAATTTTAGCATCCTACATGAAGAATATCACAATAAAAGACACTAATCTCTTCCTCTATCATGTTAGGTTCATTGTGGGTTTCCAAATACCATTGTTTATGATAGGGATAGTGGGTTCCCAAGTTTCTTCTAGTCCATCGTTTGGTCCATGATGGACACTATGCTAACCAAATTAACTTACATGCATCCTTAAATCAATGGACATAAAAAGGCATCCAACAAAATGATTGTATATATCCTAAGAATGTACAACTCCAAGAATCCATGTACATGCATGAAATGATATCTTATGTTTAACACAACTACAACAAAACTATTCATAGTTCCATTAGCTAGAATGTTTTTCAATGTTGCTTGGATTTCCTATAATTGGCCATAATTGATATAATGATGCCCATTTCATCAACACAATAAAATTACTATCATGCATAGAATGAGAAAGACAAAGTAGAAAAAATTATTGAATGGATCATGCTCATCAAATAACAAGTTCACAATATTATGAAAAAAGAAAATTATGAGTACGAGAAGCAACATGATTGATATATGTACATACCTCGGGGTAGTAGAGAAATTGGCCATCATAGAGCTCAACCTTGAACACATTAAGAGAGATACAATGGAATAGATCATATACACCAAGATGAAAATCACCCACCAACAATTCATGCAAATTTATCAATTTGTGAAAGAATGACAACTTCCTCACTAAGGAAAATAGTTTACCAAGATCAAGATCCAACTTAAGTTGCCTCATTTGGTACAATAACTTGATGCAATGGATATTGTTGATACTGAAGAGGGAAGGAATTTTCCTACTGACCATCGAGGGCTATAAAATAAATAATCATGATATGGACAATTTTTTATCATGATTGTTAAACACATTGTTTGACATCTTCCCATGCATATTTTGAGATTCATATGCATAATAGTTGAGGACCCAACTAATTGTTCTAATGTTATTTTGAGGCAGTGATGCACAACAATTAGGACATGATCAAAGTGATATTTTTCTTTCCAACAAGATAAGTAAGACACAAATTAGAGCGCCTAGAATCATCAAATTTGGACTTTTTTCATGTAGAGGTATTTTCAAAGCTTTCACATGCATTTTTTGAGGAAGTTACATGAAATGGTCAGGAACGCAACTTAGTGTTCTAATGTTATTTCAAATGATATAAAGAAACCCAAAATGAAGCACCAAGAAAACATTTTGAGGCAATTATGCAGAACAGTTAGGGAATGATCAATGTGATATTGTTATTTCCAACAAGATAGAGAAGACCCAAATAGAGAACCTAAAATCATCAAATTTGGAGATTTTTTTCATGTAGAGGTATTTATGTTAGTAGGAGACACCAATATCTTATGTCTTCCCTAATTGGCATAAGAATATTATCAATTTTTATGAAACTAACTTCAAATATGAAAATTGCTTCCAAGTGACCCAAATAGTAAACCCTAGGGATGTTATCACTGAATAATTTTACACTGAAATTATGACAAAAATTATAGCAACGAAAACATAAATATTAGAGAGAAATCATCCATGCACAAGAGACACAAGTTTTTTTTTTGTAAACTTTTCAGTTTCATAATTTATGAGGGAAAAACGATCCCTCCCAGTAATTCACAAAATCACCAAATCTGAGGACAAAATCAATCCTCTCAAAATCACCAAAATCACCAACACCAAAATCAACAATTTTCCAGAAAAACCTCCTCACTTGCAAACCTTCAACGTCATCCATACCGAATGAATGGACTCCTGACATCAAATGTACAGATACATATCACCTTCCCATAAACCCTCACATGTGCTATTATATAGGCTATCACACATGGGGTTGTACGAATCTGTCACATGTGTTATTGTATGGATTTATCACACGTGTGAGTTGTACATCATGTCTTCTTCTTCCACACATGTAGAATTTCTCTCTCCTCCTCCTGTTCATACATGCAACCTCTCCTCCCACATGAAGCTACCCTTCTAGGATGAAAAACTGAAGACAAAGAATGTTCAAGGACCCTAGGCGAGTGTTTCCAAAGTGAGTTTAGAATCCCTTAGATTACTCTAAAGATCTCTCCACTAAACTAAACATTAAATTCAAATTATTTATTACTCCATGTGTGTGTGAAACCCCAACATAAGCCCCTGCATCCCATCAACAAGCCCATGAATGCCCAATCTCCAATACAAGGGGGTTTTAACCAAACGAAAAGTCCAATGTAGTGCCAACGAAGATTCCCACATGCCTGACACCAAGGAAACTTGTGGGAATACCTCCCAAATTTACAAAAAATCAACACTCCCTCCTAGCGAGGGAGGTATTATCATCTCCATCACTTGGAAATAGATCTATCTCTTCAATCCACTACCATGATTTCTCTCTAATCCATATGATTGGTTTCTCCCTCTCTCACTGAAGAAAATCCTTATCTATGGCATGGCCCCTTCTTGTAAGACACACTTCTCCTAGAAGCCTCCTGCTTCTAAGAATAATTCATGGTCATCTCCACCCATGACACCTTATTGAAAGTCTTGGCATATTCCTCTCTCCCATTTGAATCCGAAGGTTAACTCCCTTTGAACGGTTGACACTCCCTCTGAGCCTGCTGAATCCATTTGAATTCAAACTCCCTTTGAATATGATGAATTCCTATGAAGTCAGGATCCCTCTAAGTCTACACAACTATTGGACCTATCTGCTCCTTGTTCACTTTCACTCTGCTACTATTGGCCATGGCATGCATAGGATTCCCCTCTCTAACTCCAAGAACCAATGTTATATTTGAGTTAGATCCATTGAGAATGAATAACACCTATCCATACCAGAGAAACACTGAATAAACCTTATTGTCAATCGCTTAGATAGTGAGCACACTCCTGGCACCCATAACACATTTGTCATTTCAACACATCACCTAACTCCATCTGGAATGGCATTTTTCTAGATCCCTATACTATAAGCTTTGTTTCCATACCAAGATCCACGTACATACTTGAGTCAGAATCTATGAAGCTCTCAAACAAATATCTTGCTCCTATCATATGTTGGTGGCTCCCACTATATAGGAACCATGCAATCCTCCCAAGGAAAGCATCTCACTTATCCAATTCATGACTATCCAATGAACTTTTTCACAATTCCATCATCCAATTCCCAAAAATCTCCCCATATACGCACACATTGTAATACCCCCAGGATGAACCCCAATGGTAAATGTAAATGTAATTATACATATAGGTTGGTGCTCTGATGGTACAATGTATTTGGTTCAATTCAATGCACATTGAGTCAATGCATAGGAATCTCATACCAAAGAAGTGTGGATATTTAATAATGTATCATGCACATGTGTAAGTGCATGAGGATGGCGCACCAAAAGAAGAGTGTGCACATCCTTGAGTTCCATGCACACTGTCTTAAGTGCGTGATCTTAAGGAAAAAGATCCTTTGTATATATGTTTGTGTTTTATAGGTTCGTGAGCCAGGTTACTATAGGTCATAATGATTATATGATTATTAGGCAAGAGAGCCCAGATGATAAAGGACAGTTTTCCTATATTGTATATTGTAAATCATACTCATATTATTAATAAAGTACACCACTGTTGTAGACCGACCAAACAAAAGAGATGGAGGGATAAAATCCACTAGATAGGAAAGGGGGATGAGATTCTAGGAAAAGGGGCTAAGCTAGGGGGATTAATCCCAATGGAATATTATATTAATATTCCTAAAAGATTAAAGTAGGGATATAACTTTAAATATATTCTAAGCTTTAAAAGGGGGGACAAGGGAGTCCCTCGGATTCCATGTGTCATAAAAGGCACATGCATATATAATACGGAGATTTAGTGTATTTCTGAGTACTTCTTGATCATTCATTCATCATTCACTCATGATTTCCTACCATCCACTCATCAGTGCTACCATCCATACCAGTACCTAGTTTGACTGCAAGTTGAAGAGGTAGGTTGTCAGGACCGTGGTTGAAGAGGCGGGTTGTCAAGCCCATGGTCGAAGAAGCAGGTTTTAAGTCCTGTAGGCATTTTATCTCCAAGTGAGATAATTTATATGTCGAATAAGTGGGTTTTCATACCCATGAGTAGTTTCTGTAGGTGAGAAACTACTCAGAATCATTCCCTAGTGCACTGGGAAATAACTATAGGGCTCTGAGACTTCATGTTCGGTCTGTTGTTGAAGCCCCATAAGGGAAGTGGGGAAGCTGAGGAATATTGAGGAGAGAAGGGGCACATTTCTTGGGGTGGGACATGCATGTGGGGAGTGAGATATTGTAGGATAGTTGCAGTAGTTGGGCACCTTGGACTGCTTGTCATATCTTAGACTGGCTTAGTATTCTCTTTTCCCTGGTAGAGTTTAGCCCCATCTCGGGGATGACCCACTGTTGAGATTATGAGCAGTGTGGTCTATGGCTGGGAGGAATGTGGAAGGTTTGCATGCAATTGATGTATATTTCCTGATATAAGTGTCTTTCATGGGCTTATTTCAATTACTGTGTGTGTGAAATTATGATTTTTCTACCATGGAATCTTTGTCGTTAAATTCTATATATAAATTGTTATTGTTGCATGCATGTCATTATTATTTATGCTTAACTTTGTTTATATGCAAGAAATATTATTTAATTTAATGGTATCAGAATTTATAATTATGTGTGGCATGGCCTAGCTCAGGATTGGGGATGTTACAAGAGAAATTTGTTGAGCTGTTGATAATGGGGACGTTAGAAGGTGATTTAAATTAGTATCAGAGATCATAATTTTTGGTTGGTATAGCCCAGTTGGTTGCTAGGGATGCTATAATGGAACATGGAAGGTATGCATGCATTTGGCGTATATTTCCTAAGATAAGTGTCTTTTGTGGGCTTATTTCAATTACTGTGTGTATGCAATTATGAGTTTTCTATAATGGAAACTTTGTCATTAAATTCTATATATGAATTGTTATTGATGCATGAATCCTATTATCATTTATGCTTAAATCTATTCATATTCATAATTATTATTTAATTTAATGGTATCAGAATTCATAATTCTATGTGGTGTGACCCAGCTAGAGACTGGGGATGTTACAAGAGCAATTTGTTGAGTTATTGATAATGGGGACGTTACAAAGTGATTTAAATTAGTTTCAGAGTTCATAATTTTTTGTTTGCATAGCCTAGTTGGTTGTTGGGGATGCTACACATGTTGCAACCAAAGCCATGTCCTCTCTCTGAAATAGTCCCAAGTTGCATTTGGACACTCAATCTAGTCCACTCTAGATCTTTGTAACTCATCTCTACAAGTGTCCTCATCCTCTTGGTTCAAATAACTCATATACTATTGCACCTTGGAAATGTGAAATTCCCTGGCCCAATAAAGACTATATCTCATCAAAATTCCATGCATATGAAGCTATCTAGTCTGTTCCAAAGCACCCAAGTTTCACCTATCACAACTCACTGTGACAAGCCACCGTAAGTCCATCCACAGAGTTGAAAACCCACGACACAACATACTATCGCGAACCGAGATCTCCTCCAATCCACCAAAACTCCTAACTTGCCACACCACCAAGTTTCAATAGTCCAAAAATCCTCGTCTGAATGATCTGATCCATGCCTCAAATAAAATACCATCTAACCTGTTGCTACCTGCAATAGCCACTGTAGATCCCTCTCAGAGCTAGAAACTATGTCAATAACTCAAATCCAATTTCCATCTCAATACCTCTGTTAAGCTCTAATATTGGCTAATTACCCCTTAATTGGGGCATATTACATTACTAATGTTATTTTATTTATGTCATCTTTATTCCATTAGTTGTAATTATACCTCCTAGTCTCCTATATATACCAAGGAGACATTTTCATTTGGAATCATCTTGTACTTGAACATTTAAGTGGGGTAAAAGGAGGTTGCCCCCTCGAAGAGGATTATTATATGAAATTATCTCTTTTTCAAGGCGTTGAGTACTTTTCCTGAGGTTTTTCTATGCTATATTGATATTTGGTTCTTAACATATGGTATCAGAGCTCAAGGTCTTGGGGTTTCGCTCCTACATCAGAGACACCTTCACATTTTCACTATAACTTTTTTTCAACAATGTTTTAGAAGGAATGAATTGGAGGATATTTAGTAGATGGATCAAGGTACATTGGGTTAAAATTTCAACTCTTGAGGCCTTATATTTTCATAGATACATCTTGTACAAGATAGGGTTCTGGAATCATCCTGAACTAAGTCATTGCTAAATTTTCGCTATAAAACATTTTCTATAACGTTTCAGACCCTGAAATCTGGAGCATATTCCTAGAAATTAGTAAGGTATCTGTGGTAACAAGTTCAAATTCTGGGTCATCTTACATTTGTAGATACACCCTGTGTATGATAGGGTATCTGAATAGTCCTATTGACTAGTCTCAAGAATGTGTTCCAGGTAAAACACTCATAAATGCTTCCTAGAGTATCCAAATTGAGTGGGACAAGTTTCATTGGATCGTGCAAAATCTTTAGTATTTCTAGTATGAGTTTCATAATTTTATATCAATCATTTTGTGTGGGGCACGCTATAAAAGTGAGATCTCCCAGAAAGGCCAAAAATAGGCAAGTTGTGGGGAAGTTACCGTAAATTCCACTTGGCACATCCAATTTTGATCAGACCTGTGGCATTGCAGAGAAGAAATATAAGAGAACTACATAAAACAAAGTTTCATACCCAGAAGGGCCAAAACTTGGGAGATACAATAGAAGAAAGATTGTCTAGCAGAACCACCTCAAAATCAAGGTTCAAAAGTGATACTTGGCCAACATGCCACCCAAAAAGGGAACTTCTTACACCAAATAAGCCTCCGAACAATCCTACTTGGACTCTTGATGAATGTGAATAAATGCGTAGGGACATAAATGATTTACAAAAGAAGATAGTAACAAAAGATGAACTACAAGAGATGGAAGCTAAGTTGGAGGCAAAGATGGATGGTTTAAAAGAGGAGATCATGGAAGTATTAAAAAATTTGTAACAAAGAAGACACCTGAAAGTGAAAAAGCATCCCATGAAATTCATGATGAGGACACGAGGAAGGTGAATCAAGAATGGAGAAACTCCAACTTTGGGTTGAAGACCAACCACGTTCCTAAGATCGATATGAGGAAGTTTGATGGCAAGGATCCAATCACATGGATACTTCAGATGGAGCAATTCTTTGATCTACATAATGTTCCACATACACAAAAGGTACGAATTGCTTATTTATATTTAGAACCTAATCAATTTGTATGGTATCGAT
>JASDQU010240807.1:0-39822 GCA_032191745.1 Picea mariana
GAAAACGCCTCGAGTTTTTGACAAATTCGATTTACCCTATGTACTATCCTCGAAATGAGGGGAAGTATCTTGTGGGTTTCCTAGGGATATGTATTCCATGGTACAAAAAAAGGGTTGATACAAAATGATAAGAGCAAATATATCATATAAAGTATGTCTTTACTTGAATACACTATGCAAGACCTCTCCTTAATAAAAACAATATTTATTAACATATCAAGTTTACAAGAATTACCATAAATTGATTCTTGACTTGTACTTTGAATTGCAAGCCTAAATTCCTCCCTGCGTCAGCTTTCCAATCATTAGATAGTCAACCATTTGACCACCCTACCAATTCCCAATGGGCACTCTCCTTCCCAAGGGACCCCCGAGCTGTAATGGGGTTGTATGAAAAGTACAATGCTAGCAATTGAGAAGAGAGTGTTGTCGTCAAGCTTACAAGGAAATCCTCACCTCAAGGACACTCTCCAATAGACCAAACTCAGTAACATTTTTATTTTAAGAAAATTGGGGAAATTTTCATTTAAAAACTCAGTAAGAAAACTTTCAAAGAGAGAAATTACATGCCCAAAAATTAGCCTTTACAAAAGTAGCAAAAATAGGCTGGTAGCTAACTAAACTATCCAGAGAAACAACAACTGTCTTAGGCTTATGTATGATTCCAAAATTTCTCCCATGGCAAAGTCTGTAAAATACCCCTAATATCAAAATACAAAAACATAGCATCTAGAAATTATTAAGCTGGAGGATCTTTCCTGTTTGACGCAACTTCTTCATGATCTAGCATCGAATTCAAGTCTGGAATGTTCTGAAGGAGTCCGAGGGATGAGGCTGCATCCAAATTTATTGTGATTGTGCGAGTTGGTGTCGAGGAACTGGGCCTGGAGTGCATCTCTTCCACTTCGAACCAAATAGTCACACACTCATCCTGTAACTGCTACTGGACCTGACGATGTTCCACCAAAATCTCTAGGGCAATAAGAACTTGGGCTGACAAACCGTTAACTTGAATTTGTAGAGCTTGTATTGAGTTCACCATATATGAGTGTTTTTCCTCTCGAGGCTCCCTTCTCCAAGACACAATGTCTGCACTTCTTTTAGCCATATCGCGGAGCCTAGATACCATTGTTGAACCATTGAATTTTGATAATACAACAAATAAGAACTGAACCAATTGCAAATTTCTCACAAGCAACGAATACTTCTAAGTGAATTTCGATGACGGTCCTCTTAAATTCACGTTCCATCCCATGAGGAACAACAACCACAAAGGAGGAAGTGCTTCACCCATCATATCCATTAAACAAGAGATACGCTCACACAAAGTGATCAACTAACTTGTAGAGGAGGTACAATCATCATCCTGCATGGATGATGCCTAGGAGAACTGGGGTGACGCAAACTCCATGAGATAAAGGATAAGGACCATAAGTCCATGAAAGAAAGGGGCCAGGGGAGATGACAGGGTCTATGCGTAGAACGGGAGAACACACATGCACCAAGAGAGGAAGGATAGATAATTTATGTTTGGACAAGGAGTTGGAACGGTACATCAAGGGATGCCTGCGTGTGGGAGGTGGAAGCCCCAACGTGGCTTAATTCCACCTCCACACGTCATTTCTAGAATAGTGGAAGGAGGAGTGACAATATTGGAGCAAAAACTCAAACATGCAACGAGAATGTAACCATTGCTAGGTTCCCCAATGGAACCCCTGCTTGGAACTGTGTTGAGAACTGTGCATATGATCATGGGATATGTTGCAAGGAGGGTTTCCCATTAACCCTGAGTGTTCCTATGGGGTCTCCGATAGCCATATTGGCTTGAACATCAATAATTGTGTAGTTAAGATGGAGGATATGAATAGGATCTAGACTATAAAGAGTCTGAAGTTCATGTTGAATTCTTTGAAATTTAGCTTTTAATTTCATATCAATGGGAAAAGTCTTCTTTCTCACATGGTTAATAATGACTTTCGAATTCCCAAGGATTGAGAGGGAGTTTAAGCCTTGTTGACAGGCCAATTACAATCCTTGCAGAAATGCATATGCCTCTTCCTAATTATTGGTAGCATGACCTATGTTATAAGAAAATAATAGTTTGATATGACCTACTAGAGAAAAAAGGACCCCACCCGCACCTGCCGCCCCACAAACTCAACAACAATTCATCAATAGAAAATTTCACATTACGACAACCATCCAATATTAGGGAGAAAAAGGTGTGTGAGCTCTCTAGCACAAGTCTTCTTTTATAATATTTGTGGCTCAATCTACTTGTCCATTTCATACAAAAGTATGTAATTTTTTAATTCCTAATTACTTATTATTCACCCACCAATGTGTCACTCATTTGCACAAGTGCACAATTAAATTTTCTTTTAAAAATATAAAGTAATAATTATTCATCACTCAACTACTACTCTTCAGATTTTTACGCCTAAATGTTCATTTGATCTCCTCCTCTTTTCCTATTTGAGTGGCTACACCTGTAATCACTATTTTATTTAATTAAATCCCCTCATTAATATATCTCAAGTATACATATCTTTTCCCACTACTCATTAGAATTTGAATTCATTTTTCACTTTTCTTATCCTTATTTTATTTTATGGGTGCATTAGTAATTAATTTTTAAGTTAATTAAACATACATTTATTCTATTTCATGCACATTTCTAAATGCATACATTATTTTTCTAGTAGTTTTTAAATAAACTACTTTATTCTCAGTTTTTATAAATGTGCAATAACATATATGCTGAATCAATCACTCATGCATTTGTTTAGTTTTTCCAAATTAAATGAATCACATACGCTAGTTATTTTTTTTTCTCGTGCATGCATAATAACTATAATTGATACCAAGGGTGTCATGTTTCTCCATGCCCTTCAAGAATTACCTTTTAGTAAGTACCGAGGGTGTCATGTTAACGCGTGCCCTTTAAGCATCTAATTTTCTTTAGTGGAGGAAATGGTACAACAATTGAGACCATGTTAACTGAACTCATTACTACCTTGTTGATAGACTAGTGGTCACTAAGAAATAAGGATGACCCCTTATTATGCGCCCCTTAGCTAAACCTTGTGAGTGAACGAATCTATAGCCCATGCTCACAACAATGTACAACCTATGGGTAAAAGCATCATAAACTTTTCAAACCGAAACACAAAAAAATTAATGCTAATAGGTAGAAATAGGTATGTTGTTCATCCTCTCCTAGTGATACTACATAGATCTTCCATACAAACCCATTATCCATGTGTGGATTTATTGGCAAACATATTCCCTATGCTTGCACACACTTGAATCAATACATCAAATAGTCACATAATCATAAATTAAAAACATATCATTAATTGCATGACATATCATAATGTCCTAACTCAATTCAAAGTCCATACGATATTGACGCAATCTCATGTCAATGTGCACCTACAAATTCTCTGTCACACTAGGAAAACCATAAGTAGCATCGAGAAATTAATGCATCTTAAATATGTATACAACATTTCAAAGTTTTGTAACCATGTGGATCAATACCAACAATTATGTCATTTCACTATACAATTTTTCCATCCATGTTTATCATATAAACATTAAAACAAAACTCATTTAGAAATACAATTATGTCAATTGAATCCAATTCAAAATAGTCAAAAGAGTTTGAATTTCATCATTATAGCATATGTTTATAAGCTAGGTCATTTGTAATCGAAATTCCCTCAAATAATATGATCTAATTAGTGAAACTAGTCAAAGAAAAAGAAGGCCCTACAATAGGTCCCATGTTAGTGATTTAGGCTTTGAAACATTCTAGAGCCAATTTGAGGCATCAAATGGAACTTTTATGGTAAAAAATTCATGAGCATTGTTGTAGACCCTCGATGGTGTTCTACACACTGAAATCTTTCCAATAGTGTGAAAATCACCTCAATCAGAGTTCCTATGCAGAAGTTGTGCCTCCTGCAAGTTGACCTACCTTGTTGACCACCATGCTACCAAGTAGATGCCATGTCAACCCCCATTACTCACACATGTGGGGCTAGTCAGGTGTGGACTTCCAAGAATATTCTAGAGGGGTCAAAACACTAACACTGATTGAGGGCTGAGGCATGCAAAAACCCTAACACCAGAAGATGATCCAGATAATTTTCAACATAAAATGAGAGTGGAGATATAATAAAGAAATGTACATAGATATATCAAATATCCAATAATATAATAGAGATATAACCATAACCATAGAGATACAATAATATAAAATTTCTATTAATGAGCGAAATGTACAAAATTATAGAAATACAGAGTGAAAGACTTGCTAGAATGGTGACAACTTATTTATGAGAAGAGATGTGATGACTACACTCATTCACAAGAAGATGCTTGTTACAATGAGGCTCCAAAGGTCCTTTTAACATAAAGAAAATCCAAAACCCTAACCCCGAAAGATGAAAAGCCAACAATTTTGTGGACCCTGTTTTGGGTAGTTTGGTGTATCAACTTCCCAGGGACATAACTTTGGCATACGATCTTCGTTTGGGGCTCATGATAGCTCATTGGAAAGGTATCGACGATGAGATTCATTTTAGGGGCTTAATCAAAACCTTTTCTTTTAATTGAGGTTTCCAATTGCGAAAAATCATCGTTTAGGCCCTCAAAATGGCCCTGGAAGTTTAAGACCCGAAAAAACTGCTAAAAATAGTAAATTGCCAACAAACTGTTTTGAGCCAGTTGGAATAGGTGGGTGGCCACCGATATCCACCTGGATCAATCCTCCCTCCTTAGGAAGCAATGATATCCATTGCGTTGAGTTCCCGGGGAAGAGGGGAAAGCATTTGCTAAATCTGAATCTTGGTGAGGTGCTTGCCTTGCTGGAGAAGTTGCGTTGCTTAGCTTGTTGAAGACTGTCACGAACCTGTCGCTGGAGGGGTTGAATCTGTTCAATCAACGTGTTGTATCTTGGCTTGACTGGGCAGTGTGTAGGCACCATTGTAAGTGAAGAAACACTATCTTCTTTCTCTTCTGCAATATGCTTATGTTGGATAAAAAGGTCTTGGGCCAAGGCTGCAGTGGTTGCAGTGTCCTTCTGTTCAAGTTTTGAATAGATTGTGAAGAGGTTGAATTTTTCAATATGAGAGATTACCTTGCGACACTGTTTTGGTGGGACAATAGTCAAAACTACCTCTGGAATCCTGTAGAGATGACCCCCAGAGTAACAATGACACTACGAGGCCAAGACTCATAAATAACATGGCGTTTCCACATATATGGCTAGCCCAAAAGAACACCACAGACATCCAGTGGGGAAACATCACATAATACCACATCCTTGAATGGTTGGATGTCGTATGACAATCGACACTGCTGGCTGACACAAAGATATCATCCTTGATGAAGCCACTTGATGTTGTATGGTTGCGGGTGTGGTGTTTTTGACAATCCCAACTGTTTGACAACGTCTGCTGAGATGAGGTTCTTCTGGATTCTGATATCAACAATAAAATGCAGCGGGGTCCCCTTCACCCACATATGTGAACGAAAAGATCCCCCTCTTCAGGATCTGTTGGTTCTTCTGGTTGAAATTTTGTGGTCGCGACAATAGCAGTGGGGTCTGTGTCGATGATCTGTCTTCTCCCATTATTTTCTGAATCAGATTCTAAATCAGTGTTCAACTCCTTTTCTTTGATTTCGGCCACCAATGATTGTTTTGAGCGACATTCATCAGTGTTGTGCCATGGTATTTTGTGGAAATCACACCACTTTCTAGTGTCCTTCTTCGTCTTTCTGTTACCCTTCTTTTCCTGTGGCTTGGACTGGTTTTCTGGAGTTTGGTTGTTAGGGACGTTTTTACCATACTTTGGTTGTTGTAGATTTGTAGACCCAAAATCCCTTTTTTTCTGGTGCCTAAATTTCTACTCGATTTTGACAACATATCGATAGGAATCCCAGTGATGAGATGTCCATGAAATCCATTTCGGTTTGGATGTACCTATGGAGAGCCCCATGGTATCTCAAAACCATATGCCACTCAGATTCTTTGATACCTAGATTAGTGTGAAAGGTATGGAAAGTATTTGTGAACTCCGACACTGTTTGGTCCCTTTCTTGTCACAGTGTGGGTCGTCATAGTTACCAACTGAGTAATATTGTTCCTTGAATGCATCCACAAAAAAATCCCAAGTGGGCTCGACCCCATATATTCCAGAATTATTTGTGGAAATTTTCTCTGAGTAAGTTTCCCACCAATGTTTGACATGGGGGAGAGCCTTAAGGAGTGTGAAGGTGATCTTTTCCCTGTCGAAAAAATTGTGAACAAAGAAATAACCTTCTAGCGGATTAACCATTTTTCTAGGGCATCCGCATCTATCTGACCTTCAAATACATGGATATCAAAATTGACTTGTACCTTGAAAGGAGAGGTGCCTCCAAAGTGGCTGCTTGATGAATATGTGCCTGTTGTTATTAGCAGGTATTGAAGGATGTGGGAAAAATTCTCCATCATTTCGTTCCTCTGTCGCGTGAGAGCTTGCTCAAACAACATATTAATGGAATCTTATGCTCCATCATTTTATTTTTTTTCCGCCATGGAGGGTTTCTTGGGCATGAGAGAGAGATTGTCCTCAAGAGAGACAAGCTCAAGACCCAACTTGCTATACTCGGACCTCGGCGGTGACATGCACTGAAAAATGATCAAGAGCAAACTGCTCTGATACCACTGATCCAGATTATTTTCGGCATGAAATGAGAATGAATATATAATAAAGAAATATACACAGATATATCAGATATCCAATAATATAACATAGATATATCAGAGATATAACTATAAACACAAAGACATAGTAATACACAATTTCTATTAATGAACGAAATGTACAAAACTGTAGAAATACAGAGTGAAAGACTCGCTAGAATGGTGGCAGCTTATCTTTGAGAGGAGATGTGACAGCTACGCTCATTCGCAAGAAAATATTGTTACAATGAAGCTCCAAAGGCCTTTTTAGCATAAAGAAAATCCAAAACCCTAACCCTGGAAGATGAAAAGCCAACAATTTTGTGGACCCCATTTTGGGTAGTTTGGTGTATCAACTTCCCGGGGGCATCACTTTGGCATATGATCTCCATTTGGGGTGCACGATAGCTCGTTGGAAATGTATCGATGATGAGCTTCATTTTGGGGGATCAGTCAAAGCCTTTGGATATAATTGAGGTTACCGATCGTGAAAAAGTGTCGTTTAGGCCCTCATAATGGCCCCGTAAATTTAGGACCCAAAAAAGTGCTAAAAATAGTAAATTGCCAACAAACTGTTTTGAGCTAGTTGGAATACGTGGGTGGCCACCAATATCCACCTGGATCTATCCTCCCTCCTTAGGAAGCAATGGTATCCATTGCGTTGAGTTCCCGGGGGAGAGGGGAAAGCGTTTGTTGAATCTGAATCTTAGTGAGGTGCTTGCCTTGCTGGAGAAGTTGAGCTACTTAGCTTATTGAAGACTGCCACTAACCTATTGCTAGCAGGGTTGAATTTGTTCAACCAACTTGTTGTATCTTGGCTTGGCTGGGAAGTGTGTCGGCACCATTGTAGGTAGAGAAACAAAATCTCCTTTCTCTTCTGCAATATGCTTTTGTTGGATAGAAAGGTATTAGTCCAAGGCTGCAGTAGTTGAAGTGTCCTTCTGTTCACCTTTTGAACAGATTGTGAAGAGGCTGAATTTTGCAGTATGAGAAATTACCTTGCGACACTGTTTTGGTGGGATAGTAGTCGAAACTACATCTAGTATCCTGTAGAGATGACCCCCTAGAGTAACAATGACACTACGGAGTCAGGAATCATAAATAGCATGGCGCTTCCACATATATGGATGGCCCAAAAGAACATCATAGACATTCAGTGGAGAAACATCACATAATAACTCATTCTTGAAGGGTTGGATGACGTATGAAAATCGACACTACTGATTGACACGAAGATCTCATCCCTCGCAAAGCCACCCAATGTTTTATGGTTGTGGGTGTGGTGTTGTCAACAATCCCAATTATATGACGACCTCTGCTAAGATTAGGTTCTTATGGCTTCAAATATCAACAATAAAATGCAACAGGGTCCCCTCACCGACATATATGAATGAAAAAGGTGCTGCTCCTTTTCAGGATCTTCTGGTTCTTCTGGTTGAATTGTTGCAGTCGCGACAATAGCAGTGGGGTCTATGTCGATGATCTGTCTTCTGCCCTTATTTTCTGAATCAGAGTTTGACTCCTTTTCTTTGATATCGACCACCAATGATTGTTTTGAGCAACATTCATCAATGTTGTGCCAGGGGATTTTGTGGAAATCGCACCACTTTCCACTGTCCTTCTTCATCTTTCTGTTACCCTTCTTTTCCTATGGCTTGGACTAATTTTCTAGAGGATGGTTGTTAAGGCCATATTTACCATACCTTGATTGTTGTGGATTTGTAGACCCGAACTCCTGCTTGTTCTGGTGCCTAAATTTCTTGCCAATTTTTACATCATATCGATAGGCAACTCCCAATGATGAGATGTCCAGGAAATACATTTTGGTTTGGATGTACCTATGAAGAGCCCAGTGGTATTTCAGAACCTGATGTCACTCAGAGTCTTTGATACCCAACTTAATGCACAAGGTATGAAAATTATTTGTGGACTTTGGCACTGTTTGGCCCCTCTCCTGCCGCAATGTGGTTCATCTCATGTACTAGTTGTCATAGTTACCAACAGGGTAATATTGTTCCTTGAACGCATCCAAAAAAAAATCCCAAGTGGGCTCGACCCCATATATTCTAGATTCCTCTGCGAAACTTTTCTCCTAGTAAGTTTCCCACCAATGTTTGACATGGGGGAGAGCCTTAAGGAGTGCGAAGGTGATATTTTCCCTGTCGAAAAAATTATGAATAGAGAAATAACCTTTTAGCAGATTTAACCCTTTTTCTAGGGCATCCACATCTATCTAACCTTGAAACACATGAATATCAAAATCATTTTGTAACTTGAAAGGAGAGGTGCCTCAAAAGTGGCCGCTTGATGAATATGCTCCTGCTGATATCGATAGGCATTGAAGGATGTGGGGAAAATTCTCCATCATTTCGTCCCTCTGTCGTGTGAGAGCTTGCTCAAGCAACATATTAATAAAATCTTCTGGTCCATCATTTTTCTTTTCTTTCGCCATGGAGGGTTTCTTGGGCATGCGAGAGTGATTGTTCTTAATAGAGACAATCTCGAGACCCAACTTGCTATACTCAGACCTCATCGATGACATGCACTAAAAAACGATCAAGAACAACCTGCTTTGATACCACTGATCCAGATTATTTTCAGCATGAAATGAGAGTGGAGATATAATAAAGAAATGTACAAAGATATATTAGATATCCAATAATATAACAGAGATATATCATAGATATAACCATAAACACAGAGACACAATAATACACAATTTCTATTAATGAGTGAAATGTACAAAACAATATAAATACAGAGTGAAAGACTCGATAGAATGGTGGAAACTTATCTCTGAGAAGAGATGTGATGGCTACGCTCATTCGCAAGAATATTATTGTTACAATGAGGCTCCAAAGGCTTTTCTGACATAAAGAAAATCCAAAACCCTAACCCTGGAAGAGTAAAAGCCAACAATTTTGTGGACCCTGTTTTGGGTAGTTTGGTGTATCAACTTCCCGAGAGCGTAACTTTGGCATACAATCTTCGTTTTGGGTGCACAATAGCTCGTTGGAAAGGTATCAACGAGGAGATTCATTTTGGGGGCTCAATAAAATCCTCTAAATTTAATTGAGGTGTCTGACCATGAAAAATCATTGTTTAGGCCCTCAAAATGGCCCCGAAAATTTAGGACTCGAAAAAGTGCTAAAAATAGTAAATTGCCAACAAAATGTTTTGAGCTAGTTGGAATAGGTGGGTGGCCACCAATATCCACCTAGATCAATCCTCCCTACTTAATAAGTAATGGTCTCCATTGCGTTGAGTTTCTGGGGGAGAGGGGAAAGTAATTGTTGAATTTGAATTTTGGTGAAGTGCTTTCCTTGTGTTTGTTGAAAGCTGTCATGAACCTGTTGTTGGACGGGTTGAATATGTTCAACCAAACTGTTGTATCTTGGCTTGAATAGGCAATGTGTAGGCACTGTTATTGCCAAATCTATACTTACCCAAAATCCAAGGCAAGTGAAATCAAGATTGGCGTAACATGTAGTGACCTATCACTATCACCTTAATAGGAAACCTCTTTCTATTTAGGAGTATATTAATGTACCCCATGGGAGACATCCCTAATGACCTGAGGGTTTGAGAAGGATAAGGCCAAAGTATAAGAAAGTCCCCTCGCTCTCATAGGTCACTCAATTTTAAAGGGTTCTTTTATGTCTTATAAAGATGAAGCAAATGAATAATATTGTGTACTTGCCTAGAACAAGACAACAAAATAGAAAAAGGGAACTTTCCAAGTACCAAAATGATATTAATGCTTCATAAGACAATGAACTCTTAAAAAATATACTAGCTGATATAAAATTGCAGCAGTACAACTGTTTAGAACAACACTGATAAATTTGTAAGAGCCACAATAATTATGCTCCAAAATGCTTGAGAAAAGACTAGAAATAGTAGCTTTAACTAGGCAAATTGATATTAGATAGTCACAAGCAGATTTAGCAATGTCTAGCTAGTAATATATGTCACTTTTGAGGCCAACTTGTTGTTAGATGGATCTAGCAATATTTTGCAACAACAAGAAGTTGGTTAGTGAATTAGGCTAATCTAAGGTTAGTAGGAGTTAGTGGATGTTCCAAAGAATATAGTTTGAAAATAGTTTGATCAATCAATCACTAGTAGTGAATAGATTAGTGCCTTCTAGGGTAATGGAGTCAATGATAGCAACAACAACACTTAGAGGGAAATATCAATTATAATAATTAGTCAAAGGAGGTGGAGAAGATGAGAGAGGTGTTGGTAACTCAAGGCCTCAAACATCCAAGTCCTAGAGATAATTGTTGGAAAGTAAGGACACTTAGTACCTAGCAATTTCTCTTTTCCTTAGACAATTTGAAATAAAATATGCAATAGGAAATGTAAGTAGGGTTACTAGAGTGCTACAATGGTAGGGATCTAGTATCTACTCATAGATAAGTTGCTCTTTGAGAAATTTAAACAAGTGGAAAATTATAGAGAAAAAGATAATAACTTATGTCTTTCTCCTAGGGTTTCAAGCAAGCAATTTCATAATCTTTAATATGAAACAAGTAAATTCACCATAATCATTCATTCAAAATGAAGAAATTCAGATTTTCTACTTACTTCATCAAGAATAATCAAGCTCAAACCCTAGTTGAAGATCTTCCACCATGAAAATAGCCAAGAAACACCAAATATTAGCCTCCTCCAAGAAGTGCACCTAAAATTTTGGCCAATAACCCTAAAAGAGGGCGCAAATTTCATACGTCACCACTTGTGTGATGAAAGATGATGATAAAAATGAGAGTTTTTCTCTCTTATTTATGCAGTTTCAATTACCTTTAATTAAAGTTAGGTCATAAAAAGGCCGACATGGCCAAATTACATTAAAATCCATTTTTTCACATAAATGACAACAATTAAACCCTAATTTCATCTTCAAGGGTGACATCATGCCCTTCTAGGGTGACATTAGGCCCCCAAGGTGGAACTTTAGGCCTAAAATGCAAAACATTTGGCCTCTAAAGGCCCTAAATGCTGCCACACATGCCAACTATCACCAAACCGCCCTTATAAATGCAAACCTTGACTAGATGACATCTAGGGTCAAAATGTTGACGTTAGGGGCCCTCAAGGGTCAATGTCCTGGTGGAAATGCAAAACCCCACTGGGTCTAGGTCTGTTGGAGGTCTCGGGGGAAACACCCCTCTTTCTTCCTGGTGTAATCCTCTGGTGTCTCTCTGCCCCTGGCTGGGTTCTTAACATCCATCTATGAGATTTCAGTGCCATGGAGGTCCGAGCTAATCATTCCCCCATATGTACCTGTCCGTTGGGCAAGGTCCTGCAGCAACAATAAGTACACCCTCCATGGGATCATAAGTCACAAGTATCATAGCAATGTCAATCACATCTAATAATCAAATTACCCAAACATGTGCATCAAACCCCCTTTACCCAGACAAATGCTCAAAGACCTTATGCAGTTTAACAAGTTAGGTTTGGAGAAGATCTCAGGATGTCCTATTGGGCTAATCCTCCTTAAGTTTGGGGTGTTTCTAGGTGAGAACCAATCTAGGTCATGTAAGTGTGTGTGAAGTGGCACAGGGGAAATGTTTGGGCAAAGGGCGCAGTGATAACAGGGAAATGTATGTCTTTCCTGTGGGTGCCTATGTAGAGGGAAATATGCACCTTATCATGGATGCCATTGTTTCCTATCCCATTCAATGCATTTTGTTCTTAGTCTTATTTCTTTTGGTCTTTTTTCTTTTCAAGGGAAAAGCTGGGGGACACTGTCTTGACATGGTGACCAGAGGTGACAACGTTACCCACAAGAATTTCATGGAAATGAGAAGGATGGCTCGTGATGAGACCCCCTTTCTCTTGGTTATGCCACCAAGAGCCACTACCCTGGTTTGGTGACTAGATATATGGCAGTGTGATACCGCTACATGCCCATGGACCTAATAGGTTGGTTCATGATGCGACCTCCCATCCACCAACTAGTACCTTGAGTTTTGATTTATCTTATGGGTCCCCTTTTCTTACTAAGAAGCTCTTTATTACTTTCTCGGGAATCCCTGGGTGAAGCATCTCAAAGGTTTCATTTTTTCTTTTAACTCTTGCCAACTACTTTTACCCCCTGGGCCTTTAGCCCCTTCTTCTCACAAGGCAAGGTATAACCCTTCCTAGCGTAGCAAACCTAATGCCCGAACCAAGATGGGGGAAGATGAGAGGAATAATGATGTAAAGTGGTAAGTATGGAGGGAATGGATGATAAAATTTCACAGATCCATCCAGTGGCAACTCATCCTAAAGGGGAATCAACTTACTAGGACATCATGTCACCCTCCCAGGTATGAACAAGTTAAAGAGCATAATTTCCAAGAAAACGTTATGAAATGAAGGAGAATTCAATGCAACATATTGAAGTGCTTCAAAAATAAGAGTGACACATACCATGATACCCAGACTCATTACCTCATGGAGAAAGACTTACTGCTACTTTAGGACTAGGATGGTGGGATGGATGTTGCTGCTGCTGATAGGTGGGCTGCACTGAAGAAATGATGGGCCCTCCAGGGCCATGCTCAAGTCATCTGGCTCTCGACACTCCATGTATAGGACATGTGGGCCTCAATACATGATATCCTTAGTTATCCCTAGGATAGAGGATAACATCTGGCTCCAAGTCGGGGACATGTGCTCACCGTAGAGCGCATGCGATCCTTAACATCTATGGCATGACCTGTATCTGCTAGATCTCAACAAATGTATCAGTAATAATTAGGGTGGTGATATCACCCCTCTCTCATATATAATATAGTGGAATAAAAGTAAGCATGCATATATACAAAATGAAAGAATTCAAAATGAAACTACACGACACTAGCATGATATGCATATGGTATATACAATGGATGCAAATGCCTAACTTACATGTACTTACCTGTCATGCCGCTGGCAGGAAGTAGCGCTTGATGTGTATAGAATTCATAGGTATGTTCAAAGCTTCTCCTTCAAGTGTTGCTAAGTTAAAAGAGTTTGTTCCTGCCTAACTCATGATTTTGTAGGGACCTGTCCATAATCCTTACAACTTCTTGTGCATACCAGGTTTCTCCCTTCTTTTATCCCATAACAACACTAAGTCTCCTTCTGTGAAACCTCTTTATTTTGATTTATGATCAAGGGTGTTGTTAACTTTCTCTTGATTCTTCGCCATTTGACTTAAGGCAACCCTCTTGGATTCATCCAACTGGTTAATTCGCCCTTGGATTGCTTCTTCTTCTATGGTGTATTGTTGAACGAAACATAGGATAGGGATTTGGAGATTCACATGTAGTTTAGCCTCCAACCCATACACTAGTTCAAAAGGGGTTTTTTCTATTGAGGTCTTTGTTGTTATTCAATCTAGCCACAGGGCATACTTGATCTTGCTATCCCAGGCCTTCTTGTTCTCTCCCACAACCTTCTTAATGACATTCATGAGGATCTTATTTCTTGATTCTGGCAGGTCATTCCCTTGTGGGTAGTATTTTGACGAATGAGACAAAATTATACCATACTTGAAACAAAATTATGCTAAGGCAAGGGACATGAAATCTTTTGCATTGTGAGTGGTAATTTTGGACGGTACCCCAAATATTGTTATGATTCATTCTTCCAAAAAGTTCATGACCACCTCCTCAATGGCTTTCTTTGTGGGAATAGATTCTACCCACTTGGTAAAATAATATGTGGTGGTCAAAATACATCGATAACCGTTACTTGAATTATCTTTAAACTCACTAATAAAGTATAAACCCCACTGTTGAAAAGGAGATTCTACCACTACGGGTTTCAAAGGTTGTGCTAAGAGTTTTTGTTTACCTTCATAGTATTGACAAGTTTGACATGAGCGAACATATTAGTGAGTATCAACAAACAATGTTTTCCAATAATATCCGACTCTTAAGATCTTGTGTGCGGTAGTATGAGCAGTGAAGTGCCCGCCACAATACCCCGAGTGTAATTCCTTCAGTAGTTTGTTAGCCTCTTCTTTGCTCACACATATAAGGAGAAATCCGTCTAGGTCCTTCCAGCCAAGACCATCCTCAGTCAAACAATACTTCATAACTTTGAGTCTTAGAGCTCTTCTTTTATAATCTACTAGATGTTCTGAGTGTGATAAGTTCCCGAGGTAGTATATTATGTCAGAATACCATTCATCGTGTTCTAATTCACTCACCACCACATTCACTTGCTCATTTTCTCCCATTTTTATAGCTTCTTGGTTGCTCTCAATCAACATTTGGGCTAACCCTTGTCCCTTTATAATCTTTGTGGGTTTTATTTCTAAGTCATATTCTTGGATTTTGGAAACCCACTTACCCTTAGCACCCATACAATCTTGTTGTGACAAAACATCCTTTACTGCCGAGTAAGGGACATAAGCCTTAATCTTGTTATAGCCCGCATAGTTTCTAAAATGCTTGAGGGATTTCACCAATGCAAAAGCTTGTTTTTTAGTAATTGAATAATTTAGCTCTGAATCCCTAAGGACTTTACTCATGAATGCAATAGGATGTTCATGGTCATCAACGTCTTTCTGCAATAAGACAAATGCGATAGTATCTTGAGAAGCGAAAGAGAATATCATGAAATCTCGTGAATAATCAGGACTAATCAGAACTAGGGATTGGGAAATGGCATCTTTTATATCTTCAAAATATTGAATGGCCTTGTCGTCCCACCTGAATGCTATGTCCTTTTTAAGTAATGCACTCATGGGTTTTATTTTTTTGTCAACGTTTGGGACAAATCTTCGAATAAAGTTTATTTTTCCAAAGAATGATTGTAGGGATTTTTTGTTGGCAGTGGGGCACACATCTTTGATGAATTGCATCCTCTCTGGGTCTACGTAAATCCCTCCCTCTGAGACTATGTGTCCCAACAAATTTCGCTTATCTATCCATAAAATATACTTTTTAGGGTTCAAGGAAATACCATATTTCCTAAATCTTTCAATAACAATTCTGAGGTGTGAGTTGTGGTCTTTTCTTTCCTTTGACACGATCATGAGATCATCTTGGTAAATTTCTATAATTGTCTAAATAAGATCCCTAAAATCAAAGTCCATTGCTGTTTGAAAGGTTGAACCTGCATTCATAAAGCCAAATGGCATTCTTAAATACATGAATGTTCCCCATGGTGTGGTAAATGTCATTTTGAGTTGATCTTCTCTTTTGAGTAGTACTTGTTTGTATCCATAAAATCCATCTAGCATGGACATCATGCTTGCCCCTATGACCCTTTGTAGTAAGTGTTCCATATTTGGGAGGGGGTAATTGTCTTTAAATATAACTGGTTAAGGTTTCTAAAGTCTACGCATAGAAGGATGTCACCACTTTATTTTGGAAAACTACCAAATTGGACCTCTACGATGAATATCTAATGGGGGCTATGATACCAACATCTACCATATTTTGAAGTTCCTTCTGTATTTGGATTTCCAACTTAGGATTGATATGCCTTAGTTTTTGTCGAAACGGTTTGGCTCCTTCTGTCAAAGGTATAACATGTTGGATGACATCACCCCTATAATCCCTTAAGTCATCATAAGTCCAAGCAAAGGTATCCTTCAACTATCTTATGAGGTCAAGTATCTTGTTTCTCTCTTTTTCTGTGGTACCTTTCCCTATTTTTACCATTCTTGGATCCATCTTGGTGCCAATGTTGAATTCTAAGTCTTCGTCTGTTTGTTGTTTGGGGTTTTTTCCTTTGTAAACATCGTGTCTATCAAAGAGTTGCTTTAAAGGGATGCACCCTTTCGATAGAGTGCTATTTTGCAAGTTCACTACGTCCAGGTCCATGGAATCAACTAAGAAGTTTACTTGTGAATTGGTGAATTCTCTATTGTTTTCCATGAATCTAAGGATTTGATTATCATCTTCAAAGACCTGCCAATGTTCTAAGTTATCAAGGATCGATGGTCTAAATAGGACCTCGTTTTTGCACAAGTTTTGGAGGGCACCCTCACAAGGTTGCAAAGTAGATGTTGAGACAACCAAAGCATCTACTACATAATTTAATTCTCTGGGAACTGCTTCGATTGATACTGCTTCAAAGGATTTTGCAATAGATCTTGCAAAGTCTTGGTACCTTTTTAGTCTCTCACTCTTTGCGGCAAAGTTTAACAAAACTTATGATACTATTAGGTTTGAATCTCCTATAAACCTCAAGTGCGTGATACGCTTGTCAATTTCTAGGTTAAGACCTATAATCAAAGCCTCATATTCAACAATGTTGTTTGTGCATTGATATTCAAGTCTATAGGAGTAGTAGTAAGTTTCCTTAGATGGGGCGGTTAGGACAATGCCTGCCCCTGAACTTGAGCTCAAATGAGCACCATAAAATTCTAAGGTCTATATTCCTCCGAGTGTTTTGCTAAGTTCATCCTCAAAGTTTCCTCCTTGGACAAACCAACTTTCCACCCCATTATTCACACAAAGGAGTTGATTATTGGGTTCTTTGGGAGTTTCAATGAGGCATCCCATGATGGGTTCCTTGTGAAGGGTAAAAAATCCTCTTTCGGGATGGGGTATACTAGCTTTGGACCCTTGGTCTTGGAAGCTTTCGGTTAGTTTTCCTATCAAGTCCTTGCAGACTAAAATCCCCCAACTATTTAATGTTTCTATCACCATTACATCGATCTTAAAGGAGACATCAGGGCAAGCATGAAAGGCAACACTTAGGTCTTTGATAATACCTTGTGTAAAACCATCTTGTGTATTTTGTTGTGATATATTGAGACCTAGTTGGCACATAACCCATTCAATCATAATGTTTCTAGGGGTATCTGGGTCAAAAAAAAAATTATGGAGAAGGAAATCATTCATTTGGAGGGTAACATAAAAAGGTGCAGGTTCACTGTATCTTGTTCCAATGTTCCCAACATGATAGATAACATGTGAATCTTCTTCACAATCATCTTCTTCAGTGATTTTTGAAGGTAAGTATTTAAAGTTTTCAACTTCAATATCTTCAAAGGTATCTTGAGGGAGGTTCAAATCCTCAGGGGGATCATGTCTCTGTGAAAACAAGGAAGCATCTTCCATGTTTGTAAAACCCGTGCTCCATTTTCTAGGAAAGGTTTCATTTTCTACCTCTAGAATATCTGGGAAGTCACGCTCTCATTCTTCCATGATTTCCTCATTCAGCTCTAAGATGTCATCTTTGTTCAAAATATTGACCCGATGAATGGAATTTTCGAACCTAATATTTTCTTCGACCTGGAAAGCAACCTCTTGTTCTTCCCTGAGGCTTGCTTGGAATCAGTTCTTGAGGGTAAATTGTAATTTTCCTTCAAAGGAGTTTAAATAGTGTTGGAGAATAGTGCTCTCTTAGTGAAATTTGGGCTAAAATCGACCAGTTAGGGTGTTGAAACTATCATTAAATTCCCTAACATTTTCGTCATTTTGTTTGCAAATTTTGAGGTATTGGGAATAAAGGGAAGCCATACTTTCCACAACACCCCATATTTTCAAGAAAACTTGTTCTAAATCTTCAGGGGTTGTAAGACTTCTGCTTGGGAGTGCATTACTCCAATCTCCGGTGCTCCCAGTGAGTGAGGCCAAGAATATTCTCATAAATGTGTCAGGATGTTCTTTCCCAGATTGATGGAACTCATAACTCTCATAAAATTTAGTCCAATGTACATTTCCACAAGCCTATACCTCTCCCAAGAATTTGGGTATCCAAGAGTCAACATCCTTTGAGAGATCATGTAATCCTCCCTGGATATTAGCCAAGTCTAAAGGGATAAAAATTTCTTCGGGGGACCATTTAGGAGAGGCCACAGGGATGACGAGGATCAAAGGATAATAAGGTGTATACTAATGCCCGCTACAAGTCGTCATCGGTGGAGTTTCCAAATAATATTCTTAATATTATCAAAAGGATGAGGGGATCACCCTTAGTGGAGTCGCCATGTAAGCTTTGTAAGATAAAGGATTTGAGAAAAAGGCTTACCGAAAAAGTGTCGTCTTGAGGAATATTGACTCAGTGTTCCGCGAAAACAATGCCAAAATGTTATCACACAATCTGTACTTTCCCAAAATCCAAGGCAAGTGAAAGCAATATTGGCGTAACAGGGAGTGACCTATCACTGTCAACTTAATAGGAAACCCCTTTATATTTAGGAGTATATCAATGTACCCCAGGGGAGACATCCCTAGTGACTTGAGGGTTTGAGAAGGCTAAGGCAAAAGTATAAGAAATTCCCCTCCCTCTCACATGTCACTCAATTTCAAAGGTTTCTTTTATGTCTTATAGAGATGAAGCAAATGAATAATATTGTGTACCTTCCTAGAACAAGACAACAAAATAGAAAAAGGGCACTTTCCAAGTACCAAAATGATATTAATGCTTCATAAGACAATGAACTCTTAAAAAATATAATAGCTAATATGAAATTGCCGCAATACAACAATTTACAAGAACAATGATAAATTTGTAACACCCACAATAATTTTGCTCCAAAATGCTTGAGAAAAGACTAGAAATAGTAGCTTTAACTAGGCAAATTGATATTAGATAGTCACAAGCAGATTTAGCAATGTCTAGCTAGCAGTATATGTCACTTTTGAGGTCAGCTTGCTGTTGTTAGATGGTTGTAGCAATCTTTTGCAGCAACAACAAGTTGCTTAGTGAATTAGGCTAATCTAAGGTTAGTAGGAGTTAAAGGATGTTCCAAAGAAGATAGTTTGATAATAGTTTGATGAATGAATCATTAGTAGTGAATAGACTAGTGCCTTCTAGGGTAATGTAGTCAATGATAGCAAAAAAAACTCTTAGAGGGAAATAACAATGATAATACTTAGTCAAAGGAGGTGGAGAAGAGGAGAGAGGTGTTGGTAACCCAAGGCCTCAAACATCCAAGTCATAGAGATAAACCACTCTCAAATATGAGAGAGGTGTTGGTAACCCTAGGCCTCAAATATTGCCACACGTGCCAACTAGCACTAAACCACTCTCATAAATGCAAACCCTGACTACATGACGTCTAGGGTCAAAATGATGATGTTAGGGGCCCTCAAGGGTTATCGTCCTGGTGGAAAGGCAAGACCCCCCTTGGTCTAGGTCTACCAGAGTGTCTCGAGGGAAACACCCTTCTTTCTTCCTAGTGGAATCCTCTGGTGTCTCTCTGCCCCTGGTTTGGGTCACACCATCCATCTATGGGCTTTCAGCTCCATGGAGGTCCAAGCTAATCATTCCCCCATATGTACTTGTCCACCGGGAAAGGTCTTGCAACAACAAAAATTATGCCCTCCGGGGTCTCATAAGTCACATGTATCATAGTAGTGTCAATCACATCTAATAATCAAATTACTCAAACATGTGCATCAAACCCCCTTTACCCAGAAAAATGCTCAGAGATGCTATGCAGTTTAACAAGTCAGGTTTGGAGAAGGTCTCATGATGTCCAATTGGGCCAATCCTCTTTAAGTTTAGGGTGTTTCCAGGTGAGAACCAATCTAGGTCATGTAAGTGTGTGTGAAGTGGCATAGGGGAAATGTTTGGGCAAAGGGCGCAATGATAACAGAGAAATGTAGGTCTTTCCTATAGGTGCCTCTATAGAGGGCGAGTTGCACCTTATCATGGATACCATTGTTTCCTATCCCATTCAATGCCTTTTGTTCTTAGTCTTATTGTTTTTGGTCTTTTTTCTTTTCTAGGTAAAAGATGGGGGACATTGTCCTGGCATGGTGACCATAGGTGACAACGTTACGCACAAACATTTCATGGAAATGAGAAGGATGTCTGATGATGAGACCCCCTTTCTCTTGGTTATGCCATTAAGAGCCACTACCCTGGTTTGGTGACCAGATAGATGGCAGTGTCATACCGCTACATGCCCATGGACCTAATAGGTCGGCTCATGATGAGCCCTCCCATCCACCAACTAGTACCTTGAGTTTTGATTTATCTTATGGGTCCCCTTTTCTTACTGAGAAGCTCTTTATTGATTTCTCGAGAACCCCTGGGTGAAGCATCTCAAAGTTTTCATTTTGGCTTTTAACTCTTGCCAACTACTTTTATCCCTTGAGACTTTAGCCCCTTCTTCCCACAAGGCAAGGTACAACCCTTCCTAGCATGGAAAACCCAATGCTCGAACCAAGGTGGGGGAAGATGAGAGGAATAATGATGGAAAGTGGTAAGTATGGAAGGAATGGACGATGAAATTTGACAGACCCACCCAATGGAAACTCATTCTAAAGGGGAATCACTTACTAGGAAATTATGTCACCCTCCTAGGTATGAACAAGTTAAAGAGCGTAATTTACAAGAAAATGTTATGAAATGAAGGATAATTTAGTGCAACATATTCAAGTGCTTCAAAAATCAGAGTGACACATACCATGATACCCAAACTCATTACCTCATGGGGTAAGACTTACTGCTACTTCAGGACCAGGCTGGTGGGATGGACGCTGCTGCTGCTGATAGGTGGGCTGCTCTAAAGAAAATATGGGCCCTCAAGGGCCATTCTCAATTCATCTGGCTCTCGACACTCCATGTCTAGGACCTGTGGGCCTCGAGACATGATCTCCTTATTTATCCCTAGGATAGGGGATAACATGCACCATTGTAGGTGAAGAAACAATATATTATTTCTCTTCTACAATCTAATTCTATTGGATAGAAAGGTCTTGGGCCAAGGTTGCAATGGTTGCATTGTCCTTCTGTTAACCTTTTGAATAGATTGTGAAGAGGCTGAATATTGAAGTATGAGATATTATTGTGGCATTGTTTTGGTGGGACAATAGTCAGAACTACCTCTGGTATCCTGTAGAGATGACCCCCCAGAGTAACAATGACACTACGGGGTCGACACTCATAAATAACAAGGTGCTTCCACATATATAGCTGGCCCAAAAGAACATCACATACATCCAATGGGGAAACATCACATAATACCTCATCCTTGAAGGGTTGGATGCCGCATGGAAATCGATACTGCTAGCTGACACATAGATCTCATCCCAGGTAAAGCCACTCGATGCATTAAGGTTGTGGGTGTGGTGTTATCGACAATACCAATTGTTTGACAAACTCTGTTGAGATGAGGTTCTTTTGGCTTCTGCTATGAATAATAAAATGCAGCAGGGTCCCCTTCACTCACATATGTGAACGAAAAAGGTGCCCCCCCTCTTTAGGATCTGCTGGTTCTTCTGGTTGAATTGTTGTAGTCGCAACAATAATAGTGGGGTCTGTGTTGATGATCCGTCTTCTCCCATTATTTTCTGAATTAGATTATGAATCAGAGTTTGGCTCATTTTCTTTGATCTTAGACACCAATGATTGTTTTGAGCGACACTCATTAGTGTTGTGCCAGGGAATTTTGTGGAAATCACACCACTTTCCATTTTCCTTCTTCGTCTTTGCATTACCCTTATTTTCCTATGGCTTGGACTAGTTTTTTGGAGGCTAGTTGTTAGGGCCGTCTTTACCATACTTTGGTTGTTGTGTATTTGTAGGCCCAAACTCCTGTTTCTTCTGGTGCCTAACTTTATGTTCGATTTTGATAGCATATAGAAAGACAAATCCCAGTGATGAGATGTCCATGAAATCTATTTCAGTTTTGATGTACCTATGTAGAGCCCCACGATATTTCATAACCATATGTCACTCTAAGTATTTGATACCCAGCTTAGTGCGAAAGGTACGGAAAGTATTTGTGAACTTTGACACTATTTGGCCCCTCTCTTATCACAATGTGGTCCGTCTCATGTATTGGTTATCATAATTACCAGCAGGGTAATATTGTTCCTTGACCGCTTCCACAAAAAAATCCCAAGTGGGCTTGACCCCATATATTCCAGACTCCTCTGCAGAAGTTTTCTCCCAGTAAGTTTCCCACCAATGTTTGACATGGGTGAGAGCCTTAAGGAGTGAGAAGGTGATCTTTTCCCTATCAGAAAAATTGTGAACATAGAAATAACCTTTTAATAGATTTAACCATTTTTCTAGGGCATCCACATCTAGATGATCTTTAAATACAGGAATATGAAAATTAAATTGTACCTTGAAAGGAGAGGCTCCTGCAAAGTGGCCACTTGGTGAAGATGCGCCTATTGTTATCGACATGTGTTGAAGGATGTGGGCAAAATTATCCACCATTTTGTCCCTCTATCGTGTGAGAGCTTGCTCAAGCAACAAATTAATAGAATATTCTGCTCCATCATTTTTCTTTTGTTCCACCATGGAGGGTTTCTTGGACATGTGAGAGCAATTTTCCTCAAGAGAGACAAGCTTGAGACCCAACTTTCTATACTCGGACCTCGTCAGGGACATGCACTGAAAAATGATAAAGAGCATCCTGCTTTGATACCACTGATCAATATTATTTTCGTCACAAAATGAGAGCGGAGATATAATAAAAAAATGTATAGAGATATATCAGATATCCAATAATATAACAGAGGTATATTAGAGATATAACCATAAACACAAAGATATTGTAATGCACAATTTCTATAAATGAGCGAAATGTACAAAACAATAGAAATACATAGTGAATGAGTGGCTAGAATGGTGGCAACTTATCTCTGAGAAGATATGTGATGACTATGCTCATTCACAAGAATATGATTGTTAAAATGAGTCTCCAAAGGCCTTTTTAACATAACGAAAATCCAAAACCCCAACCAAGGAAGATGAAGAGCCAACAATTTTGTGGACCCTGTTTTGGTAGTTTGGTGTATCAACTTCACGGGGGCGTAACTTTGGCACACTATCTCCGTTTGGGGCGTAGGATAGCTCGTTGGAAAGTTATCGATGAGGAGCTTCATTTTGGGGTCTCAATCAGAGCCTTATACAATCACTAAGGTGTTTATCAGAAAAAAAACATCGTTTAAGCTCTCTAAATGGCCCTAAAAGTCTAGGACCCGAAAAACTGCTAAAAATAGTAAATTGCCAACAAACTGTTTTGAGACAATTGGGATAGGAGGGTGGCCACCAATATCCACCTATATAAGAATAGAAGGGGTTCCATTCTTTTAATATTGTTCTTGTTCCATAGTTGAGAAAAGAATCTAGGAGTGGGTTATTGAAGCATAATAGAGGAGGTGGTAGATTTTGTTACATCCATTTAGGCCATAGTATCCAAGGAAACTCCATAGAGAGTGCCATTTTCTTGTATATGAACTTCTTAATTGAGGAAAAAAATGCAAAGCATAGGCATTACCTTCTAGTTTAGTTTTCTCCCATATCAGGTTTCCTAGGTCACATATTGTGTTTTTTTGTGTGGATGGTGTGTTCATTTGCTTGTTCTTTCATTTTGGTTTCAATTATTTCTTTAATTTGAACACTAAGGTAGTATTAATAAATACAATATCTATGGTAATAAACTACAGAATAAAATATTCCAGTACATTGTAAGATCTATTGTGACAAATTGTTTTAATGAAATATCCACAACAATTTACAAATCATATTGGTATCAGAGCAGTTTATTTAGGGTTTTTGTGGGAAGTCGTGGGATCCAAGAATTGGCTTAAGAAGGAATTCATAGAACCTTAGACATGGCGGATGAGTCAAGCTGTAACAACCCACGAGATGAGGCAGAAGATAGATTTGCAAAGTTAGAAGAACAAATTGTTGATATCTCTCACAACATGGCCCTCCTCATGGAAAATCTAGTGAACAAGTTTGGACCTTTCAAGTAGGTTGGTGGCTCTAACTCAAAAGTTGGATCAGATGAAAAATCAGGAGATAATGAAGACCTAGAAAAGGAGATGATAAAATATCCAAAGAAAGAGCAACCAAGTTCCAATTTCATCACTTCTTCACAATCTCTATTTAAAATGGAAGAAAAAGTGGACATCAAACCCTACTAGAGTGATTTGTATGATGTTAAGTAAAATAATTGGTTGCAACAATTAGAAGTTTATTTCAGTGTTCATAATATAGAAGAAGAGAAAAATATTTCACTTGCTCGACAAAATTAGAGGGCCATGCAATAACCTGGTCGGAAAGCTACATAAAGACACTTACGCTTGATGCTGATCCACCAATAACTAAGTGAGAAGTGTTTAAAACCCTCATTAAGTCCTAGTTATACCCTATTGGGTATGTCGAGGTCTAGTGGATATGGTGGCATCACTTCAAGTAGAGGCAAGGGTAGAGTGTGCAAGAGTTCACCACCGATTTAAAAAAAAATGTGATTATGTTGGGTATATCTCCTAAGAACCCAAATGTACTCCTTAAGTATATGAGGGGTATACACAATCATTTTCGAAAGCAAGTGATGCTTTTTAAACCTAGGAAAATTGATGAGGCCTATGTGCAAGCATAACGCTTGGAGAATACAAGCCATAAGAAAGGAAAATCAAGTGGTTCCAAACAAAAATACCACGTCCAAGTCATTTTCAAGGAGGGAAAAAAATGGAAGAGAAAGGACAAGAAGAAAATATCCATTGCACATCAATCCAAGGATCCAAACAACCATTATAATATTGATGGTCACACCAAAGATAAGTGTTGGAAGCTACATCAATATTTGAATCCAAAGAACCATAATAAGGATGCCAAGAATAAGAACCTACTAGCTATGGATCTCGACAAATTGGTAGAGAGAAACTCAAATGTGGATGAAAATATTGTATGCACTACGATGTAGAAGGAGGTGAATGTGAGTAGCCTTCATCACAAGGAAGAAAATGAGATGAATAAAATCTTCCATGTTAAGATCCAGGTCAAAAAGACCAAGGTGGATGCTTTATTCGATTCCAACTCACATGCCAACCTCATAGCAAAATATTTGGTTGGAAATCTTGAATTGGAAATTCATGATCATCCTAACTCATATTCATTGGGCTGAGTAAATAAGTATGTAGAGCTCAAGATCACTAAACTGTGTAAAATAAAATTTTCTGTAAGTGTAGATTATATTGATGAAATGGAGGTATATGTAGTACTATTTGATGTGTGTGGTGTAGTGTTTGGAAGCCCCTACATGTATATGAGCAATGCAATCTTCATGAGGAGAAAAAACTAGTACCGTCTAATCAAGGACATGAAGTATTTTATCATCAATGCACACAAAGGTAAATCCAAGATATCTCTATTAAGTGCTAACCGAGTCAAGAAACTGATTAGTTTTAGCAAGAAGTTTGTATTGCTTTTCTTAAGAGAGAATTAACTAGGTGATGAATTGGTAAAAGTAAAGGCATCTATGGAGGGATGAAATTAAGAGCATAAAGGTTAGTTGGAGGATTTGATGAGGGAATCAAGATAATTTTTTCAAGAGCCTAAAGGGTTACCACCTAATATGGAACTGGAGAATAAGATATAGTTCTTGCCTAACTCTCCATTTCCAAATATTGGGTTGTATAAACATTCTATCCTATAAACAGATGAAGTGAAGAAATAATTGCAATAGCTATTGGAGCATGGAGTATTCAACCAAGCACCTCACTTATGGGTCACCAATCATCATAGTACCCATGAAGGAAGGGACTTGGTGAAAGTGTATCAACTACAAAGCTTTGAACAAGATCACGCTCAATAATTGGTACTCTCTACCTAGGATCAATGATTTGTTAGATTGATTGCAGCATGCAAAGCACTTCACCAAGTTGGATCTCAAATTGAGATACCAACATGTATGAGTTAAAGAAGAATACACCTAGAATACCACCTCCAGGACAAGGTAAATTCTATTTGAATGGTTGGTAATTCCTTTTGGTTTATGTGATGCACCAACTACATTTATGCCTTTGATGAAAGATGTATTGCATCCCTTTTTAGGTTTATTTATGATAGCGTACTTAGATTATATATTGGTTTATATATATACCTAGGAAGAGATTGTCTCACATCTCTCACAAGTGTTAACGACTCTAAATAAACATCAACTCTTGGCTAACCATAAGAAATGTGATTTTTCTTAACAATCTTTAGTGTATTTGGGTTCATGAATGGATGAGAACTCAAAATAGATATCATGAAGATGGATTCCATCCTCAAGTAGCCAATTCCTCTAATGTAATTGAAATTAGGAGCTTCGTTGGTGTACCATAGTACCTACGGAAGTTCATAGCATCATTTTTAGCTGTAGCTACACCATTTCATGCCATAATAGTTTGTGGTAAGAGTTTCCAATGAGGTAAGAATAAATAGAAATATTTTGATGAGATGAAATGGAAGATCAATGAATCATAGTTTCTTGTATTTCCTAACTTGAATAATCATTTCAAAGAGCATATGGATGCAAGTGGATATGTTATGGGAATAGTCTTAATACTGGGAGGTAAGTTGATATGCTATCATTTTAAATGTTTCATGGTGGAGTCCTGAACTACCTACGTATGATAAGGAACTCTATGCCCTGGTTCAAGCATTTAAGAAGTGGAAGCACTATCTAATGGGAAAGTAAACCATTATCACATTGATCGCTATCTACTATAGTGTTTGTAGGCCCAAACTGAGCTTAAGCATACCAAACACTACAAGTGGATGGAGTTTTTGTAGCGGTTTCATCTAGTCATCAAATTTAAGAGGGAAACACTAATATGTTGGTAGACATGATTTCGAGTCCACCCACATCCAATATTATAGATTTGGGAACTCTTATGCACATGGATCCTTTTATCCATGATGCATACAAAAATACATATATGGAAGATGAGGACTTTAAATAGGTGTTTCAATAGCTACAGGGCCAAATTCATGTAGAAGAAGGTGACAGTAAGGTGGACTATCATCTCCAGAATGGGTTTTTCTACAAGATAGACAAGCTTTATGTCCCTATATGTGAAATATTTTAGCTTATCAAATAGGCTTACACCTCCAAGGTTGTGATACATTTTTGTGTTGGGAAGATAGTTGGAAACTTATAGAGGTGTGTGTATTGGCCCATAATGGAAGAATATGTAGCTAGGGTTATTAGAGGATGTATACTTTGTTGTACCAACAAGCCTATTAATAGAAAAAAAGGTTTATACCATCTCTACATGTACCCACTAGACCTTGGGATAATTTCTTCATGGATTTTGTGGGGAGTTTTCCAACCACCAGGGAGGGACATGACTATCTGTTTGTGGTAGTTGACAGGTTCAACAAGATGTGCATTCTTATGCATTGTAAAAATACCATCAAAGGACAATAAGTAAATAAACATGTTCTTTGAATGGGTCTTGGTGCACTTTGGGATACCAAGGAGCATCCTCTTCGATAGGGATACTATATTTCTTAGTGTCTTATGGAACATGCTTTAGGAGAAGATGGACACCAAGTTGAAGAGATATACAACTTTCCATCCATAGAAATATGGGAAAACATAAGTAGTGAATAGGAAATTGGTTCCAATTTTGAGGAGTTACAATCAAAAGCATCCAAAGACCTGAGATAACAATTTGATTTATATTCAACACTCTTATAATAAAGCAATCCACACTTCTACTAGTAAGTCCCCTTTTGAAAATTGCTTCGGGTATTTGTCGCCTTCACCCTTGGATCTTATATGTGGAAAACAAGGAGAAGTGAGGGAAGACATCACAAGAGATGAATTGAAAGAAAAAAAATGTTGACAAGATTAGGCAGATCCATTGGAAAGTATAGAAGACATTGAAGAAGTCATAGGAAAAGTACAAGGCCAGAAATGATAAACACAGAATTGAGAAAACATTCAAGGTGGGAGACAAAGTTTGGTTGCATTTGAACAAGGAAAGGCTACATTGTCTTGGTAAGAATATCAAGGCTCTATGGTATGGTCCTTTTGAAGTATTGGATAAGGTGGGTGATAATGCCTATAGACTCAGTCTACCTCCATATATGCAAATTTACTTAGTAATGAATGTGGAAAATCTAAAACTCTTTGAGCCTTCCGTGTTCGATAAAGAAAATAAGGAGCAACTTCTACCTACCATAGATGAATCAACACTATAATCTTAGGGAAAGTTGGTAAAAGATGCAATTTTGCAGAAGAAGTCTAGAATTACTAGATAGGGGTAGCATGAACTCTGGAAGATAGGTTTGTAAGGACAACTTCCATGTAAGGTCAAATGGTACTCTAGAGAGAAGGTAGAAGAAATTTTTCCTCACCTCATTCAATAAAATATTTTGGGGACCAAAATACTCCCTAAATGGGGTGTGATCTGAAATGGATAATTAAATAATATGTCATATATCTTGGTGCTTTCTGGGTGGGAAAAATGGAGGAATTAGGTTACAAGGCCCATTTTAGGGGTAGGTACTAGTTTTGTGAGTTTGGGTTTGAAACCTTCCAAAGCCAATTTGTGGCATCAAATGAATTTTTTTGGGTAAAATTTTTATGAGGATAGCTCTAGCCCCTTGACATTGTTCTACACATGTAAATATTTCCAACAATGTGAAAACCACTTGAATCGAAGTTCATGTGTAGAAGTTATGCCTCTTGCAAGTTGACTTACCTTATTAACCACCATGGTATCAAGTGGATGACACATCAACCCCCATTACTCACACATGTGGGGATAGTCACATGTGGACTTTAAATAAGATTCTATAGGGTCCAAAACCCTAACACTCATTGAGGGCTGAGGCATGAAAAAACCCTAACCCTAGATGACTACCAGGCTATGTGAAATATAGGGTTGCTAGGAAGAAAAAAGTTTCATTCTTTTAGTATTGTTATTGTTCCATAGTTAAGCAAAGCATATAGGAGTGGGTTATTGAAACATAACACTAGCCACATGTGGAATTTCAAGAATATTCTAGAGGGTCCAAAACCCTAACACTAATTAAGAATTTAGGCATGCAAGAAAACTAATCCTAACCCTAGATGGTTGCTAGGAAGAAAGGGGTTCCATTGTTTTAGTATTGTAATTGTTCCATAGTTGAGTAGAGAATATAGGGGTGGGTTATTGAAACATAACAAAGGAGGTAGCCAATTCTGTAGCAACAATTTGGGCCACATTATCTAGGGAAACTCCATAGAGAGTGCCCCTTTCTTTGTGCTTGCATTTATTAAAAAAGGAAAATATACCAAAGCATAGGCCTCACCTTATCGCTTTGTTTTCTCATGTATAAGGTTTCCTAGGCCACATATTGTGTTTATTGTGGATGGTGTGTTCATTTCCTAGTTCTTTCATTTCAGTTTTAGTTATTTCCATAAATTGAGCACTAAGCTAGTAATAATAAATCTAAGAACTAGGGTAATAAATCGTATAACAAAATATTTCAGTACATTGTAAGATATGTTGTGACAAACTATTCCAGTGGAATATCTATATTTGTTTATAGATCAAAAGTGCTTGTGAGGTTGAATTTTTTTTTGTTCGAAGATAAAGGTAGCTTGCGATAACTATGAAGGCATTTTCAAGTGCATGTTGAATCTTTTTGTTCATTTGCATGATTAGCCCTAATAGACCTCTTGAGTATTTGAAAAGATTCAAATCAATGATTTTATTCAAGTTTGCCTTTTATTTCAATGGAAAAGGCCTTTGTTTGCCTCATATTTAAAGATTTTCATCCATCAATTAATGGTTATCCATTTAAAAAGGTAATAAAACTTCATGATTTTGTAAAGTTTTGTTTTAACATTATTTTGTCAACATCTTTGTTTTTCAACAACTTATTCTTGATTTTAAGTGATTTCATGTTTTTTTGGATAACTTCTTGTGTGAGAGTGTTATCGTACAAATTGGTAAGTGCCAACACAAACTAATCTCCCTAAATTCCACAGGAAGCTTGAACAAAACAAGACAGAATACAAACTTCACCTTAGACTTCATTGTCATATAAACTAGTTTAGAGAGGTACACATGACATACCTTTTAAATGACGCTTGATCCTTGCTAGTGTTGTCCTTGTTGCTCCATCTTTGGGTTTGCGGGATGGTGAACCTGTTTAAGAAGCAAAAACTAACAAAGAGGGAGAGAACAAAGATATATATATTCCGATGAATTCTATGTATAAGATCAAGGAGTTATACAATAAAAGTCAAGACATTTTTATAGGGAAGAAATGTATTGTTGCATTATATTAAATGGAAAATGGAGAATACAACCCATGCCTTGATGTTGCAAGGTCCCTTTCAATGACTCTTTTCTCCAACACAAATACCTTTGCTCCAATGACTTTGATGAAGAATATCCACAATCTGACTTAGAGAGCTAAAGCAAAGCTATCTCAAGTATAATTTGTAGTAGAACTCTTTATGCATATGCAATCCCTTGCCAACCTTATCCTTTTTCATAAGAGATCCCTCTTTATATAGAGTGAGGGAGGGATGGATGAGGATATTAGGATGATCACACTAAATCAGAGAAGCGAGTAAGATCCAAACCAATTGGAGGCCACCTCATCTTCTAGAACATTCATGAATTTTGGCTTTTCCCTTGCTTAAGTATCGTCGCACCCTATGCACAGGCAGCCCGCGACAATGTCGTAGTACAGATTTGGTGCAGAGTGCGACAATCACGCATCGTCACACCCCATAGATAGAATAGGGTGCGAGGATCTTTCTTGTCATAGTTTTCGAGAGAGAAAAAACAAAGCACTTTTCTCACGGAGAAAGTCTCTTTTAATATTTTTAGGGAACATGGAAATGAGTTAAGCACATGTCGTCAGTTGATCACCGAGGTGACCAAAATAATGTGTAATAGAATGCTCCCCAAAGTATGAAGCCAGAACCTGTGACAACTAAAATAATTTGAAGAATGTGCGTGCCGAAAGCAAGGAGCACATCGGTCGAGAACCTGCAAACAATCAAGCATCTGCATAATAATATACCATCTTTTGAGCTAGGCATTCCCATACTCAAACTACAAGTGACTCTAATCATAAGTGTCAAGTGATTCATGGCCACTAAACATACACTGTGGATCCATGCCATCATGATTCAACATAGCCACCAGAAATACAATATGGATCTATGCGCTTTAAAAAATTCGAAGACATAGCCATGAGACATACATAGTGGATCTATGTGTCAGTACAAACTTATGAATACTCCGTCGCAACCTGGACCAATATGATGAGATCCAGGGTCTTCATTTCCATCGTCCCTAAGTACGAATCTAGCCATGTGATTACAGATTTTGAAGTCAAACATGGTAGAAACCACTTGATTATTGGTCATTAATGAAAACCATTAACAAGTGTGAGAGAAATCACCATTGATGTCAATGACTCCCAAGGTAGTCTAGTACAATCCAGTGAATGTGAATAAATGAGTTGAAGTCGAACACTCGATGGAATTTTCCAATCAAGGGTCAATGATGTGAACCCACTGTTGAAAGTGAAGAAGCCTGCCATTGAGGCATGCAGTCTCCAAGGTACTAAATGATTTCTAAGTCTTGTTCCCGGATAATGAGTTGAAGTCAAAAGAAAAATAATCATCATAGGAGGGCCTTATTGTATCCCCCATCAATGACATGAAATATGTAATAGATTTGAAGCATATCAGAGTATGAAGTGATTCGTGACTGACTTGGGGAAGGCCGACATGGTAGAAAATTTATAAATGCAGATGACCGACTCGATAGAAGGCTTGTTTAGGTTGGACTTCTATTGAACATATGAATGAACCAACAGTTGTCTTGGAAGCATTGACTCGAGGAGGACTCGACATATGAACTTATGGATGGTCAAATGAGAGACAAATGGATTTCCCAACCTGGATACAGTGATGAAGGGGGGTGTCATGTTCAAGAGCGACTATTACTTCCACTAACACAAATACATAGACACATTTCTTTCCCAATTTCCCCCCACCATTTCTGGCGAGTACCTATTTATTTTTATGCAAGATTGAGGAGGATAACATATGCTTGTATATGTAAGCTCATCCTTCGGATGAGTCCCCCAGAGCATGTTTAACGAACCCTAAGAAGGAGTGGCTCGATCTCATATGGGTCTTTTGATGTTTGTTTAACGAGTCCAAAGAAAGAAAACTCGAGGGTTTTTCATTTTTAGAGAGTTTGAAAAACACTTAAAGAGAACTCCATAAGGTTCTTTTTCGTAAGTTAGTCTTATGAGACCGAAAAAGAGATAATCTATCGCTCATCAAACATTTTCTTCAAATACTTTTGCGAGCGTGAAAAGAACAAGGTCGCTCGACTATATTTTCATGTTTAGGGAGCTTGAAAAGAGCTTAAAGGATACTCCATAGGGTTCGTTTTTCATATTACCAATGCGAGTTCAAAAAAATATAAAAGGTTACTCGATTGAATTCTTATGGTTTCACGAGCGTGCGAAAGAATTAAGATCGTGCTCAAAGTTTTTCCTAAAAAACCCTAAAAACATATGTTCATAAGAAAAACACACAAAAACAAATCGGACAAATCGGTAAGTGCAGACACAAACTAATCTCCCTAACTTCCATAGGAAGCTAGAACAAAACAAGACATAATACAAACTTCACCTTAGACTTCATTGTTATATAAACTAGTTTAGAGAGGTACAAGTGACATACCTTTTAAATGACTCTTGATCCTCTCTAGTGTCGTCCTTGTTGCTCCATCTTTGGGTTTGCGGGATGGTGAACCCATTTAAGAAGCACGAACCAACAAAGAGGGAGAGAACAAAGATATATATATTGCAATGAATTCTATGTATAAGATCAAGGAGTTATACAATAAAATCCAAGACATATTTATAGGGAAGAAATGTATTGCTGCATTATATTAAATGGAAAGTGGAGAATATAACCCATGCCTTGATGTTGGAAGGTCCCTTTCAATGGCTCTTTTCTCCAACACATACACCTTTGCTCCAATGCCTTTGATGAAGAAGATCCACAATCTGACTTAGAGAGATAAAGCAAAGCTATCTCAAGTATAATATGTAGTAGAACTCTTCATGCATATGCAAGCCCTTGCCAACCTTAGCCTTTCCCATAAGAGATCCCTCTTTATTAGAGTGACGGAGGGATGGATGAGGAGATTAGAATGATCCCACTAAATCAGAGAAGTGAGTAAGATCCAAACCAATCGGAGGCCACCTGATCTTCTAGAAGATTATTTTCTAGAACATTCGTGAATTTTGACTTTTCCCTTGCTTAAGTATCGTCGTGCCCTATGCACAGGAAGCCTGCATCGACATCACAGTCTAGATTTGGTGCAGAGTGTGACAATCAGGCATCGTTGCACCCCATGCATAGAGCAGGGTGCAATGATATTCATTGTCATAGTTTTTGAGAGAGAAAAAGCTAACCACTTTTCTCATGGAGAAAGTCTCTTTTAATATTTTCAGGGAACATGGAAATGAGTTAAGAACATGTCGTCAGTTGATCACTGGGGTGACCAAAATAATGTGTAACAGCGAGGGGTTTGATTACTTCAAATATTTTTGGATTTTTTTCCCCTTATTTGATCCGTTCTATCTCTATTGGATCTTGCTACCATTATTTCCAGTGATTGATCCTAGTTTTTCTAGCTTATTTGTGATTTTTAAATAAAAACATTTTGTGTAGTTTGTGTGGGATTCATGGCCTTAACTCCCATTGTTGTTGGAAGTTATGTTTCTTCTTGGAGTTCAACCATAATTTACTCAAATTATTTTGTCTTGGGCCTAGTATTATTCACAAGGGCTGATCTCACCCTCGACATTGGTACCTCGACTTTAGCCTTTGATATCCTACTACCATGTTTCTTAGTTGTTGATCACCATCCTACATTGGTTCCCTATTCTTGCACATGTCCTTCTTTATTGTCATTGGAACCCATGGGAATTTCAATCTTGGGCCCTCCACCCTTATATTGTCGAGAATCACATTGACACATGGTTGGGCACATCACTTGTTTAATAGAATCAAAGGCTCACCCATCTCGACAAAGCCCTAACCATCATGGAAATAATCAATAAACTATGCATAGCTGGGTTTATATACCCAATTGCGTATACTTCTTCAGTATATGATCATGTCCCTATCAATAATAAGTATGGAACCATCTAATTTTTGTACTAAGTTCTATTATCTCAATCAAGCTTGTCCTAGAGGTAGCTTCCCTACCTCTTTCATCGACCAAGTGATCAATAAATTCTTTCTCCATGAAGTCCTCTCCTTCAAGGATGGGTTTATTGGGAACAATCATATCCAAATCTGTCAATGGGATCATTACAAGATTGAATTTACCACCCCTTGGAGGAATTTAACTTATCGTGTCATGTTATTTGGACTCAAGAATGATAGAGCCACTTTTTAGCACTCTGTGTCCTATGTGTTCAAAGATATGGTCCACATCATTTTAGCTTACCTAGACAATATTACAACAAGATATAAATAATGGTTACATCACTTAGAATACCTTTGTGTTGTTTTTCTTTGGTGTCACCAATACAACATTCGTTTGAATCCCTTCAAGTGTGTTTTATGTGTCATTGTTAGATGCCTGCTTAAACTCATAATGTAAAAGCAAGGGATTACAATTGATCCTTTAAAATTCCACGCAATCATCAAAATACCTTTGTCATGGACTTTGTGCCAACTATAGATCCTTTACGGCGAATCCAACTTCATACAACATTTCATTCATGACTACACCATGCATGCCCATGGGTTTTTGCATCTCTTACTCCAAGATATCACCTTTGTATGGGATGGGAAAGATTAACAAACATTCAATGCATTGAAACAATCACTCACCATTGTGCCCCTCATCATCCCCCTTGACTTTAATAAATATTTTGTCCTTTATGTGTCAGCCTCATATTCCATCATCGACGATATGGTGGTTCAACAAGGGAATGAGGGTTGCAAGCACATCATCTAATTTGTTAGAAAAAAAATTTCAAGACCATTGTTAGCCTATAACCACAATGAGAAGTTGGCCTTATCCAGGGTCCATTCCATCTAGAAACTATGCCACAACATCCTTCTTTTCACTCTTAAGGTTTTAGCTAATTCAAATCCCATGCAATACATACTAGGACCACAACTAATCAACGATAATTCCACCCTCCATTAGTTTGAATTTGATTTTACTTCCCCCAAGAGAAAGAAGGCCTAATCCGTCACCAATTTGATCACCAACCTCCCCACTGGAATAACACTCCCCCCCGCCTCTACAAAGTGATGCCCTTCTGATAAGCATATATTTCCCATATCATTAGAGGACCCATGCTATGAATATATATTGATTTACCTTATCACACAAAAATTCGCTCTTTGTCTTTCTCACTATAGATTTTAACGTTGTACAATATTTTACTGCAAACAAATTTTCAATAAAAGAACAAAAAATATACAATGGAAAATACACACATTACATAGAGATTTTTCCCTCGGAAACCCAAACTGGGAAAACCAACATATTCTATATTCATTCATAGTGATACAATGTTTACAATACAATATACATATAGGATCCAACAACATCCAAATCCCTAACCCAATGACCTAGATTAGTCAAAAACCCTAATTCCTTAACCAAGAAATAGAAAACCATCGGCAAAAACCATGTGCCGAAAAACCTCCCAACAATGGACACAAAAATTGAGGTAAAAAATGCAACACGTTTCCTGAGGCAAATTTTTTTTCTCGGGGGTGCTATCACCAAACCCCCGCGCAGGGGGGATATTCCCCCGCTGCAACCCCCCCTCAAACCTCCCCACGTGCCCAATGCAATGTAGTAGACACTGTTAAGAACCAAATATCAATATAGCATAGAAAAACCTTAGAATAAGTACTCAACACCTTGAAAAAGAGAGAATTTCAGGTAATAAGCCTCTTTGAGGGGGCAACCTTCTTATACCCCACATAAATGTTCAAATACAAGATGATTCCAAATGAAAATGTCTCCTTGGTATATATAGGAGACTAGGAGGTACAATTACAACTAATGGACTCAAGCCGACATAAATAAAATAACATTACTAATGTAATATGCCACAATTAAGGGGTAATGAGCCACTATTTAGAGCTTAACATTCCCCTCCCCTTGAGACAAGTGTTGTCTGCAACGCTTGAGTAACTCTGGATGGTTATGTATAAAATACTCATCTTCCCAAGTGGAATCTTCAATCGGTAGTTTCCTCCATTTAACGAGATATTATGAAATGGATCTATTCCTCAACTGGTGAATTGTTGTGTCAGTGATGGATTCAGGATCCAATATGATTTCTCGTTCCTCGTCAAGTTCTGGCAATATAGTTTGAACTGGGATCTTGTCACCTATAAACTTCTTTAAGCATGAAACATGGCAAACTGGGTGTAGTCGTGAAGATGCACACAACTCCAATTTGTATGCCATAGTACCAATCTTTTGCAACACCTTATAAGGGCCATAGTACTTTGGTGATAATTTATTATCCTTCTTAGCTTGCTTGAGGGACATCTGTTTGAATGATTTTAGTCTTAAAAACACCTAATCCCCTACTTCAAAACTTCTTTCACTAGGATGTTGATCTGCTTGTTTTTTCATGCGATTCTATGCCATGGTCAGGTTGTCCTTTAAGAATCGAAGAACTTGTTGTTGATGCTCGATGTGATATTCCACTGATTCAACCTTAGATTTTTATTTTAGAGAAGAAGTTATGGAAGGAGGGTGGTATCCATAGAGTGCCATAAATGGTATCATTTTTGTTGTAGTATGAAAGGAAGTGTTATACCACCATTCTGCCAAGGGTAACCATTTGAACCATTGTGTTTGTTTATCAGAGACAAAGTAACGAAGGTAGCTTTCCAGACATTTGTTCACTATCTCAGTTTGTCCATCAGATTGAGGATGATAGGATGAGCTATGAGCCAATTGAGTACCCAAAAAAGAAAATAATTATGTCCAAAAATGTCCAGTGAGGATGGGATCTATGTGACTTACAATAATCTTTGGGCTGCCATGTAGCTTTTGAACTGTCTCCATGAATGCGGTGGAAACTGTACTGGCTTTGAAGGAATGAGAGAGAGCACAAAAGTTTGCGTACTTGGTGAGTCTATCAACAATCACCATGATGACACTCTTTTCTTCAGACTTTGGTAACCCTGTTATGAAATCCATGGAAACCTCCTCCCAATGCTGACTTGGGATGGCTAATGGTTGTAAAAGACCTGGGATCTTAATTGTTTCCACCTTATTTTGTTGGAAAACCAAACATTCTGCGACAAACCTTTAAACATAAGTTTTAAAGCCATCCCAAAAAATTCCTTCTTGACCCTATGGTAGGTTTTCAAAAATCCCGAGTGCCCTCCTACTGGAGAGGTGTGCAAATCCAATAGTACCTTTTGTTTGAGTTGGGAGTTATTACATAAATATAAGCGATCTTTGTACCAAAGTGAATCATTTTTCCATGTAAATGTATCTGATGCCCTGAAATCTTGCTGCAACCTTTGAATGAGAGTCCACACTTTTTTGTCATTCTTTCATTCATCCCTTGCTTTTATTATCCAATATGGTTGGATGATAGAGATAGCACAGAGAAAGTCCTCAACATCTTCATCCTTTCTTGAGAGTGCATCTTCCACAACATTTTTCTTCCCTTTTTTATAGATGATTTCAGAATCATAACCCAATATCTTGGTCACCCATTTTTGTTGTTATTCTGAAGATAGTCTTTGTTCCAAGAAGTATTTAAGACTATCGTGATATATTTTGACCTTGAAGTGCCTACCTATTATGTAAGGATGCCATTTCTTCAATGCATGTAGTATTGCCATCATTTCCTTCTCATAAATGGGTTTGTGTAAGTCCTTTCCCTTGAGTGGTCGACTTTCAAAAGCCAGGGGCCTTCCTTCTTGCATTAGGACAACACCAATTCCATTTCCCAAGGCATCACATTCCACAATAAAGGTTTTTGTGAAGTCTGGAGTGGTCAATATAGGAGCTTTGCACATCACCTCTTTAAGTTGTTTAAAAGCTTTAGCTGCCTCTGGAGTCCATGAAAATGCATCCTTNCAATGTTTTGGGAATCGACCAGTCCATCATGGCCTTAATCTTGTTAGGGTCTACCTTGACACCTTCATGAGATACAATATGACCCAAATACTCTATCCCCTTCACCCCAAAGAAACATTTGGATGGTTTGGTGAATGCAACCTCCCCACTTCCCGGAGGACGATCGCTCCCACCAGGACCTTCTTTTACTCAGGCCCGAAGAGTTAAACCACTCTTCCAACTCCTTACAGGAGTTCTCACTACCCACATAACTCTCCACTGATCTCCCCTTCGCTTGTCGGGAAATCGGGTTTCACGATATCGCGAAACTCGCGATACTGTTCTTGTGCAAATCAAAACTCCGAACCCCGATGGGTCAACGCTCTTGTTCTTTTCGGGGATTTCCCTATCAGGAAATCGGTATGTCCGATGTCGCGGTTTTCATGCACCACGAATTCCGAATCCCGAACTCCGATGGCACGTGCACTTTCCTCTCGCTACGTCATCTTCCTCTCTCCTCTCTATCGGGAGTCACGGGATCGCGATTTCACTGTTCGTAATTCCTTTGCATTTGAAAACCCCGAATGCCGAATCCCGACCTCACGGGATCTGATGCCACCTGTCCTTATAATGATTGATGACTCCAATTAAATCGGGAAATCGCCAATCGCGATTTCAAAGAGTATGAAACTCTTGCCTCCGGGAAACCTGATATGCCGAATTCCGATGGCTCTTGGTTCACCCCTGCGCCTAAGGAATAAAACCCTCGCAACTTTTTCGGGATCTCACAATCGTCGGGTCTACGTGGATTCTCCCCTGCAAGACCGGTCGTCGATTTCTCCTCCTTGAGGAATCCTTCCGCTTCCAAGCTCCTCCTGGTTCGAACCTTCTCCTGGGTCCTCTCCCAGGACTCACGAAGGAACTATTCCTCTTGAGCTTATCAACTCTGACTCCTTCAGAGACTTTGCATCCACTGCTCACGCTCGACCTTCAATATCTCTCAAAGTGTTGAGTCTTCCAGACTCTGTGCACTTATGGCTACAGAAATCTGTGCCTTCCCTTCACTCAGACTAACCATTGAGACTTCAGATTCAGCCTGCACTTCTCCTGCACGACTCTATTAAACCCAATCAATTTCTGGGTGAACGAGAATAAGAGTTTAACTGTTGAGCCTCGTCAACGCACTCTATGCGGATGAATTCGACTGCACTCTATGCAGGAATCTCCCGGCTCAAACAGAGAAACAATTGAAACTCATTCTCTTCTCTCTCATACTTCAACTAAACT
>JASDQU010240807.1:47515-69044 GCA_032191745.1 Picea mariana
AAAATAACATTACTAATGTAATATGGCCCAATTAAGGGGTAATGAGCCACTATTAACGGCTTAACAAACACTGTATCTATTCATGCAAAAAATATAACACATACCCAACATTTTCCCACTTGTTGTTTTCTTTGCATACAAGGGGTTACAGGGTAATATAGTCAACAATCCAGGGCAGCAATGCCCATGGATCTTCTACACCAAGAGAACTTCTCAGTTCTCATTGATTTTGTTAATGAATCTACAACATTCTTCAAAGTCTCCCCCTTCATCAACAACATTTTCGTTTCTTCAACAATGTCTCTCACAAACTGATATTGAATATCAATATGCTTTGTCTTTGAATGATATGTCGGGTTCTTCGCCAGAAAAATTGCTCTCTGACTGTCACAATCGATCCTTACAACTTCCTGTACCAACCCAATACCTGAACACAATCTTTGTAACCATACTACTTCCTTACTTGCATGAGTGACTTCCATGTATTCAAATTCTATAGTTGAAAGTGCCACTACAACCTGTCTTTTGCTCATCCAACCGATTGCTCCTCCAAACAGGTTAAACAAAAACCCGCTTGTAGATCTCCTACAATCTAGATCTCCATCCCAGTATGCATCCACAAAGCCATCTATTTTCAACACTCTGTCCAATATTGGTTTTCCTTGGTAGCACAATCCATAGCTAGAAGTGCCACACAAATACTTGAAAACCCTTTTTACTATTGTCCAATGCTCCTTCCCTGGTTTTGACATATACCTGCTCAAAACTCTCACTACATGTGTAATGTCTGGTCTAGTACAGACCATTGCGTACATCAAACTGTCAACTACACTCGCATATGGAACACGAGACATGTCCTCCTCCTCTTCTTGTGTCTTGGGAATCTGATCTGCAGATAACTTTACACCAACAAGAATAGAGACCTTGACCGATTTACATTCCTGCATATTAAACCTCTGCAATATTGTCTTACCATATTTTCTCTGATTTAACCAGAGTTTCCTCTTTTTCCGATCTCTTTTAATTTCCATGCCCAAAATGAAATATTCAACACCGAGATCCTTCATGTCAAATTTAGAGGACAACTGAGTTTTTACATCTTGGATAATATCCTTGTTGTTTCCTATCAGCAACATGTCATCCACATACAAGAACAAATAAATCAAATGATCACCAATTAAATTAAATTACACACAATGATCCTCTTTGCTTCCCGTGAAGCCAAGTCCCAACATATAAGTATCAAATTTTTGATACCACATCCTTGGTGATTGTTTTAAACCAACAAGGACTTTTTCAACTTACATAACAACTCCTTCTTTCCCTTCATAGAAAAGTCTCATGGTTGCTTCATATAGATTTCTTCTTCCATATCCCCATGTAGGAATGTTGTCTTCACATCCATATGTTCTGCTTCAAAATAAAATGCAATAACAACAGATAACAAAAATCTTATAGAATTTAACTTGGCAATAGAAGAAAAAATCTCACCAAAATCAATTCCCTCAACTTGGGAATAACCCTTTGCTACTAACCGAGCTTTGTATTTCTCCACTTTGCCTTCTGCATTCAACTTATTTTTAAATACCCATTTGCTGCCAATGGGATTTCTTCGAGTTGGCAAATCCACTAGATCCCAAGCCTCATTCTTATCTAAGGCTACCATTTATTCATCCATGGCCTTTTCCCATAGCTTTCTATCCTCTGAATCCCATGCCTCCCTAACAGATCTAGGATCATCATCAATAATAGACAAAGAAAAATTTGAACGAAAATCAGATGGAGTATACCTTTTCGATATCCTTTCTCGAACCGATCTCCTCAATACTGGAGTATGAGGATCTTCTTCTTCTAGTTCTTGTTCTTCTGTAGAGTCTGATTCATCATCCTTTAAATCAAACTCTATTTTCTCTGGTTCTTCCTTACTTGGTAGGAATTCCTGTTTAACAACATACTTCATTTCTCTAAATACCACATCTCAACTACACACAACCTTCTTAGTTTCCGGGTTCCAAAGCTTATAACCTTTGAGACCATCTTTATACCCAATAAAGATACACTTTTTAGCCTTCTTATCTAGCTTCCTGATGTTTTCCTTTGGAACATGAACATAGGCCTCACAACCAAATAACTTGAGACGTGTGAGAGAAGGTTTCTTGCCCGTCCATAACTCTCATGGAGTCTTGTAATATAGCACTGATGAGGGTGATCTGTTGACCAGTTAACATGCAATACCCACTGCCTCTACCCAGAATTCTTGCCCTAACCCGACACCACTGAGCATTCACCTTGATTTTTCCATCAATGTCCTGTTCATCCTTTCTGCAACTCCATTATACTGAGGTGTATATGGAGTAGTCTTCTACCTTGCTATACCACACTTGTTACAAAATTATTCAAATTCATTCCCGTAGAACTCTCTACCATTATCTATCCTCAACACCTTAATTCTTTTCTCTGTTTGATTCTTAACAAGATCCTTAAACTCTTTAAACATGTCAGAGACTTCATATTTCTTCACGAGGAAATATATCTAAGTATTCCTCCAGAAATCATCTATAAATGAGACATAGTACATAGTTTTTCTCAATGATGGAACCGACACAGGTCCAAACACATCAATGTGAACTAGCTGTAAAATTCCTTCTGCCCTCATTGCACCTGAGGGGAATCTTGTCCAATTCTATTTCCCATATACATAATGTTCACAGAAATCAAAATCCATAGAGAAGTTAGACATACCTTCAACCATACCTTTACTGTGTAGTAGTTGAAGACCCTTCTCTGTGATATGCTCCAATATTTGATGCCACATCATAACCTTTTCTCCAGAGATTGTAGGAGTTCTTTCTTCTTCAACTCCAATATCATGAACAATGGAACTATTACACCCATCACTAATAGTGCTTCCTTGCAGCTTATACAGAGTTCCAAACTAAACTCCCTTCAACAACACCATTTCTCTTCGAACCATCTTGTAGGTTTCCTTTTCAAATATTGTTTTTACCCCTAGATCGTCCATTTTTCTTACAAAAATCAAATTTGTGGCCAAACCTAGGATGTGCAGAACACCAGGTAGTGTTATAATTCTTCCATCTATGAGCCTCAACTTGAATTTTCCTCGTCCTATGATTATGGTTTTCGAGTCATAACCTAAGAAAACATTACCTCCATAATACCTTTCATATTCACAGAACCACTCCCAATGGGGAGTCATTTGAAAGGATGCACTTGAGTCAACCAACTATGCGTCATGATCTGCATGTGTGCTTGAAGAATCCAAGTACACATCCCCTCCTTCTTCCTTGGAGGTCTTTTTTTCTGTAGAAGGAGCTTCTTCATATCCTTTCTTTTTCTCAATTTTGGATCTACACTACTTCTTGTAGTTCCCTTATTTTCCACATCTCCATCATACCTTTACAAAATTTCTAGGAGATTTAGATCTATCGTTAAACTTAGATCTCCCACTTGAGAACTTAAATCTATTTCTTTCATGTGAGCGTCCTCTTGCAAATAATGCATCTGTGCTCTGTCCTTCCATGTTCTTCCATCTCATTGCCTCCGACAACAAGGATGAGACCACTTCATCAAACTTCAAGGCAATTGTATTACTACCTATGGCCACAACCAAACTATCCCATGAGTCTGGTAAAGAGCACAGTAAACTGATGCACTTATCTTCATCTAAAATTTTAATCTCAACAGATACTAATTGACTTACCACAATATTGAAGGCGTTCAAATGCTCTTGCACCGAGTCTCCATATCTCATCCTAAGGTTATACAATTTATTTCTCAGGAAAAGTTTAATTACTAAGGACTTAGACTGATACAACTTCCCCAACTTATCCCATAAATATTTGGTTGTAGCTTCCTAGGACACATTTAGTAATATTGAATCTAAGAGACACAGTCAGATTGTGCTCTTCGCCTTCCGATCCAACTTTTTCCAGTCATCTGTTGAAGTTCCTATAGGTGTAGTACCTGGATCCACCACGATCCATTGATCTCTGTCCACCAACAAATCTTCCATCTTGAGCTTCCACAACTTAAAATTTTTCCCATTAAACTTCTCGATTTCCATTTTCGAACTACTCGCCATTTCTTTTCACCTTAAAAATCAATACCATAGATCTCCCACTGTAACAAGGCTTATCATAGTAGTGCCCGAGGTGTAGGACATTCGGTGATGGTGTGTGCTGTTAAGGCACTCCATGATGTTAAAGTCACCTGTTCGAAACCTGCGGGGACAAAAAATCCATCCATGTTAAGGGTTGGTGTGGCTCAGGCCGAGTGTGATCCCCGAGTGATTTTGATGGCTTATATGCCCCTGAGTTGTGGTTTCTTAGCCACAGGTTAGTCCCACAAGTCACGAACAAACTAACAAAAAAACAAACAAACAAGGCTTATCACAGTCCCGAGATAAACCCTTGACCACAAAGGCGCCCCCTAAAGCCAACAAAGCTCTGATACCAAATGTAGATTTTAACCTTGTAAAATATTTTATTGCAAACATATTTTCAATAAAAGAACATAAAAGATACAATATAAAATACACACATTACATAAGGATTTTTCCCCTGAAAACCCAAACCAGAAAAACCAACATATTCTATATTCATTCATAGTGATACATTGTTTACAATACAATATACATAAAGGAGACAACGACATCCAAAACCCTAACCCAATGACCTAGATTAGTCAACAACCATAATTCCTTAACCAGAAATAGAAAACCATTGGAAAAAACCATGTGTTGAAAAACCGCCCAACAATGGACATGAAAATCGAGGTGACACAAAAAACGAGGCAAAAAATGTGACACGTTTCCTGAGGATTTTTTTTTTCTCGGGGGTTCTGCCCCCGAACCCTCACATAGGGGGGCTATCACCTCCCCTCAAACCCCACCGTGCACCTGATGCAACATAGCATACACTATAGCTAGTCATGCAAAAACATAACACATACCCAACACTCATGATGAATGTTAAAATATTTATCACCATGCTCCTCACCGTCTCCTCATTGGAGACATCCTTTATTAATGAAAATTTGATACCATTTTACAACAACTCTTAATTCATGAAGAGACAGAATGGGTTTTGAACGACTGCCACAATGGTGTTGAATGGACACCACTCAAAATATTAGTTATGTGTGTTACTTTTGGCCCTCCCTTTTCATGATTTCATTCATGCGGTTAAGCAGAGTGTGAATTGCCAAATTTTTTCCACTAAAACACAAGGATGACCTGCTCCTTTGCATCACATCATCATCATTGGTATTTTTTGTAAGTTGGGGATTAACTTTATGGAATGTCACCATACATCTAGTAGTGGCCACAATTACATCATTTTGTATGTCTACTACTTCATCAAATGGGTTGAATTTATGCCAACCTTCAACAACACATCTCATACAACAACTCACTTCTTTTTCAACCATGTCATCACTCACTTTAATGTACCTAAGAAAATAGTCACCGACCATAGAATGTACTTCAAGAATGAAGTCTTTTAAGCATCGGATTCACAAGTGTTTTACACACAACTTCTCCACTCTTTATTATCCATAGGATAATGGTCAAGTTGAGGTTGTTAACGTTATCATCAAAACCATGTCGTAATGGACAATCAAGAGGCACCACACATTATTCTTGGCTTTATGGGTCTATCAGATATCCATCAATACTACCATTAGGTTCACACCCTTCCATGCTGTTCACAATGTAGAGGTATCCTTAGCCACAAAATTTGAGATCCTTCCTCCCCATTCATCCATCAAACTATTCCTTAACACCACAAACACCACTAATTTAAAAGAATAATTAGTAAACCTAGAACATGAGGGTAAGGACCATTACACTACCTTGAAAAATAACAAGGTCATGAAGAAATGATCCAAGGCCCAATATGACCAATGGACCCACCCTCACTCATTTTTCAAAGGTGATCTAGTCCTTTCCTTCGACCTATCCAAAGAGAAGTTATGTCTTGGAAAGTTCGAGTCATCTTGGAAAATCCCATACATTGTTAAACATTATTTGGTGAATGGGGCATATGTTCTTGCTTACCTAGATGAAAAATTCCTAAAGGAAATCCTCAATGGGTTGTACTTTAAGTGATTCTATATCTGAGGCTGCAAGCACCATCCAACCATGATTGTATTTAGTTCATGCTAGTGGTGTTTGCTTGGCCTACACAATAAACAACTAGGATGAATATTATGCCATGATTGATGTCTTAGATAACACCATCACCCTTCACATCCACCATTTTCATAGTCACCTCAGTTCCTAGCTACTCATTGCACAATTCAACAATGTTTACAACATTTTCAACCCTCACCTCTTCAAAAAATATCTATGGGTTAAACTTCTATCACAACATTTTGATAACATTACATTCATTCATGTTCCTATAAATCACAATTTGATAACATAGAAAATTGAATCCTAGATTTGAATTCATCACATTAAACATTTACAAGTGTTTGACAGACAATTTTGGATATAATTTTGGAGGAAATCCTAAGTAGGAAGAAATCACGCAGAAGGAAGAAATTGTGTAGAAGGAAAGAAGCGCGCATAAGGATGTACAACATGAAAGACGAAGAAAATGCACAAACATAAGGATAAAGCAAGCGAGTGAGAGAAGGAAGCACAAAGGATGACAATGCGACTTCCTAGAAATAGAAGAACAACAAAAAATATGTATAAAGAACGAGAAGTAAAAGAAGGAAAACAACCAGTTAACTGAAGCTGGCCATGCCATGCATTGTAATTGGTTGTTTTGGGATAGATAATAATAGGACTTTAAACCCTAGATGTTGGGTATAAATATGTAACGATTGGGGTGGAATGAGAGCTAAAAATGAATAGGGAGTGAGAGATCTAGTGGACTAGAGAGAATGGGTAGAGTTCGTAAAGGTTGAGATTATGTAAGAATCATGAATGCAATCAGTTGATATAATGAATACAGATAGAGTTTGAGAGATAATATTGCATCTTATGTTCTTTAATTGTTTATTTGTGGTCATGAATGATGTTGTTATACTTCACATACTAGATTTAGTGTATGGATTGGTTATGATGCAACATTCATGAATGGTTACAATAATCAAAATCAACATACATAAGCTAAGATAAGGAACAATGATTCATGCATCTACATCCCTTTCCCTTACTACTGCAAAAACCTGGTTCTTGCAGTACCTCGGGTGAGACTTCATCTACACAAGTAGGTGATTCCGAAAGGGCCAGTGTCTCGAGGGTTTGTTGGTCACAGTTTAACCGAACCTTGGGTCTTAAAACCTGTGCATAGACCAGTTTATCCCAATAAATGGTTCTATTGCCGAGACCAAGAAATCACGATTAAGGGAATGTTTTGGAGGTCAACTAAGAAGGAAATCACACACTGGCTAGAACGAAAAGAACAAGAATTCACATGACAAGAGAACAAGAACCCTTGGATGAGTGACAAGCAATGGATGAAAAAGTATGTGTTCATGAACTTGCATGAAATTATATTTAGCGAATTCCCAGAAATTCTGACGGAGTGGCTAGAAAGATTGGTTGAGAAGACATGAAGGTTTAGTGCTGCAACACCAAAGAATTGGACTCCTGAATTTTTAAAACAACTGGATTTGGTAAGTAAACCAACTACTCAAGCAATTGATTTTTGGTTAGATAGTGTATTAGGGGGTTATGTTATAGAATTCACAGTAGATTTCATTCAATCATACGATGTTGCAGAAATAAATGTTTTCAAAGGTTCACGTGAAAGGTTCTTGAAATCATTAAAAGCGTGGATAAATATGTTGTTATGTGAAAAAAACGTGATGATTATGAAGTCTGATGGCTAAAGGGGATTCACGCACATAGGGGGAGCCAAAGGATGACAGGGGAATCACCTCAAAGAAGGAATCAATGAATGAGGAAGAAGAGACTAAGGATTCAAGAAGGAAACATAACAGAGGAAGAATACGATTTTGGAGAATTGCACGGAGGAAGAAGGTATGAGAGGCAAAATATTGGGGCTTGGATAAAAGAGCAACACAATGATCCAAAAGAAAGCGAACCTTGCGCAGGTCTGAATCGTGGAGATACCATATGGAGGAGGAAAAGAAGAAGAGTCTCAGTCCAGTACAGTAATAGAGGAACTCGTAAGTCCTACTCAGACATGATCCTGTGTTGAATCCATGACCCCATGTGCGTCACCACAGTCAGTGATAACATTTGAAGACTTGTCAAAAGCTATTATAGTGAGTCAAGGAGTACAAAATAGTAGTAGTCAAAATAGTGGTTGTAGTAAGCAGAGTCAAAATCAGAGTCCACCAACATCACTGAGAAGAGGGAATACACAAACCAAAATGGTGTGAATAGATAATACACTTAGACTTCCTAAATTCAAGGGAGTAGGATCAGAGGATCCAAAACAACATTTGTTTGTTTGTGAAACAGCTTGGGTCACTCAAAACATACAAGATGATGTCGTAAAAATTGTGCAGTTAGCAACAACATTTAGAGTTCATGCACTGATATGGTATATGAAGTTACAAAGCATTATGCATACATGACAAGCCAATACCTTGACAAAAATAAAGCAAGCGCTATTAAAGGAGTTCAAACAACCAAAGTAAGAGTTGCAGTACATCACTGAACTAAAAAAGATCAAACAACTACAAACAAAGTTTGTATGGGATTTTGATCAGTGCTTTAAATATGTAATGGGGAGATTGACATTCAAAACTTAGGACCAAAAACATCAAGAGTGGTTTATCATTGGAATTCTACCATACATTCAGAGGCCCTTGATTCAATAGAAGGTTACATCGCAGCTTGAGGCGCTAGACATTGCAATGAAACTAGAAGCATCACCGACAAGAGACACGGGAGGAATGACACATGTTCAGACGCAATTGGCTGCATTAACAATCCATTTGGTCGAGCTTACCAAAGGAAGGGAAAAATGAGAATAGGTTTGGTGTACGAAGTGCAGGACGGAAGGTCATCACAAGGACGAATTCCCAACATTCGCGCAATCTTTGGTAGATGGAGCGCTGAATCCACTACCCGGAGGAGGATACTATGAAATCTGTAAGAAATGGGGCCATCATCCCATTGAGTGTCCATTACTCCATAAATATCAGAGTACTCCAAAGAATTTGTTTTACAATTTCTACAAGTCTGTAGGGCATGAAGAAAAGGACTGTTGCACGTTTGACTTACTTAGAAAGCGCACATCGGATATGTATAGGATCTAGGAAGACAGTACCGATGCAGATTGGAATAACGCGCAGTATAACAATCAACGAGGTATTAATAAGGATAATAGAGCGAATTTTGGCAGAGGCCGAGGTAGAGGGAATTTTGGTAGAGGAGGACAAGGAACACTTATCTGTTATAACTGTAATCAGCTTGGACACTTGGGCCGAGATTGCCAGAAACCGTGTACCATGTGCACATATTGCAGAGCACTGGATCACACAATGAAGGACTTTCTCCAACTAGTTGGAAAATGGTAGGCTAGAGGCAACCCAAACCAGAATCAACATCGAATCAAAATGTGCAGATGATATCAGTCGAAAGACGTAGTGAAGGACAAAAAATCGCAATTGTTACTCGTGGAGGAGCTCGTACATGCGTGGATATGGCAACTCAATTGTAATATCCCTAGGCCAAACCCAATTGTAAATGTACTTAAGCTGGTGAGTTGTTTGATATTAATTTGTATCCACCTCTCATGGAATAATGCGCGCATGTACTGCACAGTAAAATGATGAAGTGTGCACATTCTTGGATATCACGCGCAATAACTTAAGTGCGCACGATATTGAGGCCAGCAATCCTTTGTGTATATGCCATGTTTTATAGGCTGGTGAGCCAATTATTATAAGCTAGGATGCTTATGTTTTGATTAGGCAAGAGAGCCTAGATGTTAAAGGCTAGTGCGCCTATTTTTGTATATGTCTCATAATTAATATAAAATACATCGTTGCACGCACACCGACCACGATAAAAGATATGGTGGACTAAAATCCACTAGTTAGGTGAAGGGAGGGCCAAAATTTAAGGAAAAGGGCTAAGCTAGGGAGCTTAAGCCAAAAAAGGAAGATTATATTAATATTTCTTAAAACATAAAGTATGTATAATTATTTTATCCTAAGTTCTAAAGTTGGGGACAAGTGGGCCAAAGTAGCTCCAAACATAACAAGTGTCAAGTTGGGGGCATGCATACATATTGTTGGGACTTAGTTCATTTTCACACACTCTCCCATCATTCAACCATCATTCAACCATTATTCCATGACCATTGACACCATTGAGCTATCCTTCATATCTTCATGACTGTACCTGAATCTGTATCCATAACCATTTTGTGTTGGTGTACTTGGTTAGCTTGGGAGCTGGACGGAAGAAGCGGGTTGTCAGGCCCATGGGATATTGAATAGGCACGTTTTCAGGCCCGTGAGCAATTCTTCAGGTGAGAGAATTGTTGGGAATTGATTTCCTGAAGGTGCTAAGCTGCAGCTACAGTGCTCCGAGACTTCCTGTCCGACCTATTGCTGAAACCCGGAAAGGAAGTGGGGCAAATGAAGGACTATTGAGTAGAGAAGGGGAACACTTCCTGGGTGGGACAGACATGTGGGGAATGAGGGACTGTAGGATGTTAGTTTGAGTTGGCACCTGAGACAGAGTCTTTCCTGTTGTCTATGAGCCATTAGCCTGGTTATAAATCCCTTTACCCGGGTGGAGTTTAGTCCCACCTTGAGGGTGACCCACTGTTGAGGGTGATGAGAAACATGGTCTAAGGCTGGGAGGTTCGTGGACAGTCTGCATGCAGTTGGTGATATTGTTACAAAGATAAGTGTCAATTGTGTGATAAATTTACATGTTGCATTGTTATTACGTGTTTATTTTTATGGGTTTATCCTATGCATGATTATAATTGTCTGTATGTTTATGGGTATTTCCCATATATGCTGCATGTCTATGTTTACTACTCTTTCAATATGAATTTGTGCATTTACGTAAAGTATTTGTCTGTTACGTTTTATATGTTTCCGCAAGAGTTTTGTGTGTATATATTTTAATTGCATGCAGTTCAAAAAATTTATGTGGCATAGCTCAGTTGGATGCTGGGTATGTTACAGTATGTTCCGTAGAGAGAACAAAAGAGTTCTCTAGTGTAGTGTGGCCCGACCTGGGTGGTCGAGGATGTTACAACATGGTATCAGATCTTCAGTTTTCAACACTGAGCCTGGATGGGCTGAGAAAGTTGAGTTGAAGAGAAATGTCACAGAGGATTTATTTCAAAGTGGTCAAATTTCGAGTTACAGAGCGTCCATGGTAAAAAGTAATAGAAATCGGGCGGAATTGGGGAAAAGCCCCAATTTGTGTTGTTAAATTCATGAGAAAATGGAGAAATTTGTCCAAGTGATGAGATATTCCTGATTTAATATCTGTTCTAGCAAATTCGGATCTAGAATGGGTCAAATTTGAAGTTACAGTGAAGCCGTGACAGATGGAGTGAGTTTAGTGGTTAAAATTCTTAATTTGCGAATTGATTTTGGATAAATTCGTTCCAGAAATGTCAACTTACAACGATTTGTTGTTGCATAGGTTGAACTGGTGTTACCGGGTGAAATTGAACAAATTTCATGGTTGTAGAATGTCGAGGGTAAATTGGGGAAAAGTTAAGCCAAAAGCCCCAATTTCTGCAGCAGAATTCACGAGGAATTGATGCGCATAAAAATGAATGTGCACAGGTGGGCACACTAAAAATGCATAATGGGTAGTGAAAATCTTGTGATAGGTAAAATTCGGCACGACACGACAAGCTATTGGCGTGCTGGTGTGCGCGCTAAATTTTGGTGCCGCGCGGAAAATGTTGGTGTGCAGGTGTGCGCGCTAAATTTTGGTGCCGCGTGGAAAAATGTTAGTGTGCGGGTGTGCGCGCTAAATTTTGGTGCCACACGGAAAAATGTTGGTGTACATGACCGCGTGATAAATTTAGCATGGTGCAGTGTGCACACACATATAATAATGGTGCACGTGGTGTGAACAGTATTGGCTGAGCGCAGAGAAACTTTGTTGGTGCACACGCAATGTGGGTATATGTTGTCGCACGACAATTTAGTTAGTGGTGCGCACAGAGTTTTGGTGCACGGTGGGGATGTACTAAACTATGGCATGGTACAGTGCGTAGAGTATAATGTGTGCGGAATATCAACATGCGATACCAAAACTGTGCGCAGTGGATATTGGCGCGCGACACAAAAGTAGTGCGCACAAGTTATTGGTGCGACAAAGAAGTGATATAGAGTGGTTTAAAAGGGCGCGAAGCACGATTTACCTTGTGATATTGTTGTGCATGGTAAATATGGGTGTATAGGTTGAAAATTGTGCGCGCGAAGTTGTTGAAGGGTGAACAACAACAGAAAACCAACGATTTTCTGCGACGTTTTATATCATTTGAATGTCATCTTTTTACAACGTGTTTTTGAGGCCCTTAAGAGCGTTTTTAGTAGCTCAAAAACCACGAGATAGAGGTCTACCGAAGGTACACTCTGTCTTTGTAACTCAAATGAAAGAGCTCGAAGAGAGCTTTCTAATGGTGTAAACTGTTTGTCAAACATAACTGTTATGAGAAAGTTACAACACAAACAATGAAGGGTAAATTTTAAGACCCATCTAACTTCAAAGAGCCATAACTTTCTGCTCCAGAATCAGATTGAGGTGCATGAGCAATCAATGGAAATATATTGAGCTCTAGAAGACTGTCCTAGAGTTCAATTAAATTTCTGGGCATGTTAAAAATGTTTAATATGGTATTTTGGTCTGGAATTTTAGCAGGCTATAACTAACATTCCAGAACCCAGAGAGAGGTGAAACTTGGACAAAATGTCCATAATATGTATATGAGGAAACCCAATTGAGATCCTACGAAAAATCCAATAGAGTAGGTGCAAAAATGCATAATTACAGCGCAGAGTTGCGCCAAGTTGAAAAATGAACAAAAAAATTAATGGGCAAATTTCTAATAACCATAACTTTTTGCTCAAGACTCGGAATTGAGCGTGGGAGTAGGCGTTGGAAATCAGAATATAATTATACACCCAGAAAATTGATTTGGGCATTCAATTTTCCAAGAAATCAGAAGAAATAACTCTGATATGTATTATTGAACCAGAATGGTTCATATTTTCATGAAATTGTTGAAACAATTAGCCTGATAAAGTTTTGTTGGCTGCACATTTTGCAGAGTTAACAAGAACTATATCAGATCAAGATCAGTGCAGAGTCCATAGGAATGGAAGAGGCACAGGGGACTTACATCTAGAAAGATGAAATCAGAGGTATGGATGTCCATTTGGATATTGAAGGAACAAACTCCAATGGACATGGAGAAGGAAGGGATGAAAACATGACTATGGCAGAGACCATTAAAAATTTGCAGAAGGATGTCCAAAGCCATAAAGTTGACAATTAAAGGCTTATGAGATCCTAGGAGCAACAATATGACTTCAACATGAAGTTAATGCAGAGCTTGAATAGAATAGAAAATAAATTGGATAAGGAGAGTGGCTCAAGCAAATCTAGAAGTAACAGGCCTTCTGATGAGAAAAGAAGAGCAAGAAGTGTTAGTATACATCACCATCACTCCCCGAGGCATTCCAATAAGAATGAACACAACAACTCAAGTCCATCCCCTATCAGGAAGCATAAGGGGTCTGGGGTGGATGAGCTATGAGGAGAAATGAACTAAATCAAACCCCCTACATTTGACGGTGATCACAAAAAGGATGAAGATGCAGAGACTTGGCTGTTGGGCATGAAAAAGTATTTTCAATTTCATAATTATTCTTCTCATGNAGCTTGGGAGTATGACCATTGATGAATATGAGAGAAGGTTTTTAGAACTATTGAAGTATGTCTCTTTCATCAAGGATGAGACAATGAATATTCAAAGGTATTTGAGTGGATTTCCATCATTCATCAGTGACAAAATACAATATGAGATCCAAAGACATTGGAGGAGACCATAAGGCGAGCTAAAGGCCTATATGATCAACAGAAATCAAGGCCAACTTTCCAAAAAGCTTGGGAAGACAAAAAAAAGTTCAAGATGGATCAAAGGAAGAAGGGATCTAAGCCTCCATTCTTCAGAAACAATCCTCAGGGAAAACAAACTCCTAGAGAACCCAGAACATTTGAGACAGGGGGTCAAAGGCCAAGGCAACCACCTATTCAATGTCGGGGATGTAAAGGAGATCATATGTATAAAGATTGTCCCCACAGAGGTGGAAAAGTGAGGACTGTCCACAATGCACGACAAGCTGAAACAGTGGATGACAAGGGCAAAAATGTACCAAGGATTTATGCAGCCCTGGGCAACAAGAAAGCAAAGTATCAGTCACATATGATTGAGGTGGAAGGTATTTTTAACAACCAAATCATTACTATTTTAATTGATTTAGGAGCTAGTCATAGTTATATAGATCCTAAGATGGTGGAAAGTTTTCATTTGCCAAGAAGCAAGCATGGAAAATATTGGTTGGTGCAGCTGGCTACAGGAGCCAAAAGAAAAGTTAATGAGATGGTTAAGTCATGTCTTATGGACATGAATGGATTGAACACCAGGGCAGATTTGAACATCTTGCCTTTAGGTTCCTATGACTGTCTAATTGGGATGGATTGGTTGGACCAACATCATGCTATACTAGACTATTATAACAAGGCATTCACTTGCTTGGATGAGGAAGGGAGCCTAAGGAAAGTGCAGGGAATTCCTAGGGAAGTAACCATAAGAGAAATTTCAGCATTGCAGCTGAAGAAATGTTACAGAAAGGGTTGTCAAATATTTTCAGCACATATGGAAGAGATACCTAAAGATAAAGTGCCAAAATTGGAAGATCATGCAGTCCTGGAAGATTTTAAATATGTGTTCAAGGAAGTACCGGGACTACCCCCAAAGAGAGATATTGATTTCTCTATAAATTTAATGCCTGGAGCAGCTCCAATGTCAAAGACTCCTTACAGAATAAGTACACCAGAATTGAAGCAGTTGTAAATGCAACTTGAAGAACTTCTGAAGAAGGGGTATATACGCCCAAGTGTGTCACCTTGGGGTTCTCCAATCTTGTTTGTGAAGAAGAAAGATGGAACATTAATATTGTTTATTGATTTCAGACAGTTGAATAAAGTGACTGTTAAGAACAAGTATCCTCTGCCAAGGATTGATGATCTTTTTGATCAATTGAAGGATGCAAAGATATTTTCAAATATAGATCTCAGGTCAGGATACCATCAGGTAAGGATTAAAGAGGAAGATATCAGCAAGACCACCTTCAGGACAAGGTATGGTCATTATGAGTTCACAATGGTGCCATTTGGGTTGTCAAATGCACCAACTGTTTTCATGTGCTTAATGAATTGAGGTTTCCAAGAATATTTAGACAAGTTTGTCATTGTCTTTTTGGATGACATTCTTATATATTATAAGTCAGAAGAAGAGCATGAACATCATTTGAGGATGGTTTTGCAAGTATTAAGGGAGAATCAGTTGTATGCCAAATTGAGCAAGTGTTCATTTTATCAGAAGCAAATTCATTATTTGGGGCATATCATTTCAAAGGATGGGATAGCAGTGGATCTTGAGAAGATAGAATCCATTAGAGAATGGTCAATGCCAAAGAATGTGACAGAGGTCAGATCATTCATGGGCCTTTCAGGATACTACAGAAGATTTATTGAAGGATTTTCAAAGATTGCACAACCAATCACTTCCTTGCAAAGAAAGGGTGTGAAGTTTCAGTGGACATGGGATTGTGAAAAGAGTTTACAACACTTGAAACAATTATTAACAAGTTCTCCAATACTAAGGATTGCAGACCCAAATGAAGACTTCATTGTATGCATAGATGCATGTAAAGAGGGACTTGGTGGAGTCCTCAGTCAAAATGGGTTTGTTATATGTTATGAATCAAGGAAGTTGAAAGAACATGAAAGAAACTATGCCACTCATGATTTGGAGTTGGCAGCCATAGTGCATGCCTTGAGGAAATAGAGACACTACCTCATGAGGAAAAGGTTTGAGTTGAGAACAAACCATCATGGTTTGAAATATTTATTTGATCAGCCAACTCTAAATGCTAGGCAAGCTAGATGGTTAGAATTTCTAAGTGAATATGACTTTGATATAAAGCATATCAAGGGAAAAGAGAACAAAGTGGTTGATGCACTCAGGAGAAGAGTGCATGAATTGCATGCTACAACCATTAGCATGTACCAGTCAGATTTGAAAGATAGAATTTTAGAGGTTGCAAATTTAGATTTGCATTACAAGGAATTAGTGGCAAAATTACAGCAAGGTAATTTGCAACAGAAAATTGAAGAATACAAGCTAGATAATGATGAAATTCTTATGTACAGGGGCATAATTTATGCACCAAATTCTCAGGAATTGAAAAATCTGATATTGAGTGAAATGCATAATGTACCTTATGCTGGGCACCCAGGTTATCATAAATCTATTACAACTGTCAAAAGCTAATATTATTGTCCAGGCATGAAGAAAGAGGTTGTTGATTTCGTTGCCAAATGTTTGGAATGTCAAAAGGTAAAAGCTGATCATAGACACCCAGTTGGTTTGGTACAACCATTACCCTTTCCCGAGTGGAAATGGGAAGTTGTAACAATGGATTTCATTACCAAACTGCCCAAAACAAACAAGCAACATGATTCTATCATGGTAGTGGTGGGTAAGCTTACTAAAGCTGCCCATTTTGTTCCAGTTAAGCTCACTCACAAGGCAACCAACATCACTGATGTTTATATGAAGGAAATTTCCAGATTACATGGCATACCCAAAACAATTGTGTCTGATAGAGATCCAAAATTTACCTCAAAATTTTGGAAAGGATTATTTAATGGATTTGAAACTAATTTAAATTTTAGTACAACTTATCATCTAGAATCAGATGGTCAAACAGAGAGGGTGAATCAAGTGATTGAAGATATGTTGAGGATGTATGTGGTGGATAAACCATCAAAATGGGAACTACACTTGGTAGATTTTGCTTATAACAATGGGTACCAAGCATCTCTAAAGATGAGCCCATTTGAGGCACTTTATGGTAGAAAGTGCAACACACCGGTAAGTTGGGATAACCCAACAGATAGAGGAGTGATTGGGCTAGATTTACTCAGGGAAATGGAGGAGCAAATGATAAAAATAAAACAAAATTTAAAGGCTGTCCAAGACAGGCAGAAAAGCTATGCTGATAAGGGTAGAACTCACAGGGAATTTAAAGTTGGGGACTATGTATTCTTGAAAGTAAAGGCCAACAAAAGTTCTGTGAAGTTGGGAAATTGTTCCAAGTTGGCAGCTCGCTATTGTGGACCATTTGAAATCCTAGAAAGGATTGGTCCAATAGCTTATATGATTGCATTGCCTGCATCTATGACTGTTCATAATGTATTCCATGTATCATTTATTAAGAAATATATACCCGATACTAATCATGTTATTGATTGGAATGTGATTCAGGTGGAACGAGACAACGCTTTTCAAGTGCATCCGATACACATTCTGGATCGAAAAATCAAATAGCTCCGGAATCGAGCCATAGGGTTTGTAAAGGTCCAATGGACCTTGTACGGTCCTAAGGATGCTACTTGGGAGCACGAGGACGCAATGCATGAAGAATACCCGCATCTTTTTGAGGATTTTTGAAAATTTTGTTGTATATGGGTACATGATGCACTGAGGACAGTGCATAAATAAAGGGAGGGGATTGTAATATCCCTAGGCCAAACCCAATTGTAAATGAAAAGGCAAATGTACTTAAGTTGGTGAGATGTTTGATATTATTTTGTATACACCTTTCATGGAATAGTGCGTACATGTACTGTGCAGTAAAATGATGAAGTGTGCACATTCTTGGATATCACGCACAACAAATTAAGTGCGTGCGATATTGAGGCCAATGAGCCTTTGTGTATATGCTCTGTTTTAAAGGCTGGTGAGCTAGTTATTATAAGCTAGGATGCTTATGTTTTGACTAAGGCCGGAGAGCCTAGATGTTAAAGGCCAGTGTGCCTATTTTTGTATATGTCTCATAATTAATATAAAATACATTGCTGCGTGCAGACCGACCACGATAAAAGAGATGGGGAACTAAAATCCACTAGTTAGGGGAAGGGAGGGCCAAAAGTTAAGGAAAAGGGCTAATCTAGGTAGCTTAAGCCAAAAAGGAATATTATATTAATATTTCTTAAAACATAAAGTATGGATAATTATTTTATCCTAAGTTCTAAAGTTGGGGACAAGTGGGCCAAAGTAGCTCCCAACATGACAAGTGTCAAGTTGGGGACATGCATACATATTGTTGGGACTTAGTTCATTTTCACACACTCTCCCATCATTCAAACATAATTCAACCATTATTCCATGACCATTTCCACCATTGAGCTATCCTTCGTATATTCATGATTGTACCTGAACCTGTATCCATAGCCATTTTGTGTTGGTGTACCTAGTTAGCTTGGGAGCTAGACAAAAGAAGCAGGTTGTCAGGCCCATGGGATATTGAAGAGGCGGGTTGTCAGGCTCACGAGCAATTATTTGGGTGAGAGAATTGTTGGGAATTGATTTCCTGAAGGTGCTAAGTTGCAACTACAATGCTCTGAGACTTCCTATCCGGCCTGTTGTTGAATCCTGGAAAGGTAGTGGGGCAGCTGAAGGACTGTTGAGTAGAGAAGGGGCACACTTCCTGGGTGGGACACGCATGTGGAGAATGAGGGACTGTAGGCTGTTAGTTTGAGTTGGCACCTGAGACGAAGTCTTTCCTGTTGTCTATGAGCCATTAGCCTGGTTAGAAATCCATTTACCCGGGTGGAGTTTAGTCCCAGCTCGGGGGTGACCCATTGTTGAGAGTGATGAGCAGTGTAGTCTAAGGCTGGGAGGTTCATGGACGGTTTTCACACAATTGGTGATATTCTTACAAATATAAGTGTCAATTGTGTGATAAATTTACATGCTTCATTGTTATTACGTGTTTATTTTTATGGGTTTATCCTATGCATGATTATAACTGTCTATATGTTTATGGGTATTTCCCATATATGTTGCATGTCTATGTTTACTACTCTTTCAGTATGAATTCGTGCATTTCCGTAAAGTATTTGTCTCTTATGTTTTATATGTTTCCGCAAGAGTTTTGTGTGTATATATTTTAATTACATGCAGTTCGGAAAATTTATGTGGCATAGCTCAGTTGGATGCTGGGTATGTTACAATATGTTCTGTAGAGAGAACAAAAGAGTTCTCTAGTGTAGTGTGGCCCGACCTTGGTGGCCGAGGATGTTACATCAAGAAAACCAAATAGAGAACTGGGTAAGAAAGTTAGCAGGGCCTATGCCACCATTCAATCCACAATAGGAAAAAAGAGACATATAAGAGCACAAGAAAGGAAATACTTGGACCTCATGGGGGAGCATCAACGTCATCGCTGCCTCATATAGAAGACCCAACGGTACTTGAAAAGTTAAGTGCGCAAGTAAGTACACTAACCAAATTCTTAAAGAGTTGTGTAGAACTGATGAAGGATATAATTGTGCTCAATATATTATATAACATGATTGATCACTGCACAAAAGGAAGGGACATCCCTGTCACATAGAGAATAGTAAATCAAGTACTGCGCAGGAAGAGAAACAATGGCGAATTCAAGTTTAATGCGCAGATTGGGGAGTACGATGTGGATAGTGTTATTCTAGACTTAGGATCGGATGTGAATGTACTACCTAAGCAGACAGGGGAGATGATGGGAGAACCTGAGCTAATATGGTCCCCTGTTTAGTTAAGGCTCACGAATTAACATAAGATAATCCTAATTGGATGACTAACATGAGTAATTGTGAACATAGATGGGGTGCACAACATGGTAGACTTTGAAGTTAATGAGATCGTAGACGATAGTCAACCATATCCATCCTTAATGGGATTGGAATGGGCGGTTGATAACTGGGAAATTATTAACTTGAAAAGAAGGGAGATGATTCGAGGTTAGGGATCTAAAGGTTACTTCACCTTTAGACCCATTAGAAGGGAAGAGATACACAGAGTCAGTAAGAGGAACTGACATGGACAATTTATATAATTTGACTATGCGGATGGAAGATTATGTTGACCCAACAACAGATGGCACACTAAGTTGGATAAGTATCAGTTCGTGTGCATCAAATTCAAAAGTTGGTCTAGATGATTGGCAGCAGAGGATGCATGCAGTATCAACTAGACGATGTGCACATATAAACTGATCCTTGAATTGGATTGGTATAGAGCTATGTGACCCACCCAGGTACGATGGACTAACTAAGATTGATATGTTTATAAAATAATTTGAGCTACAGGTACCTCAAAAACAAAGGCTTTTTGCATTAGATGTCATCTTAAACACAACCCCAGCTAGATGGTGGGCCACACATAGAAAGGGAATGAAGGATTGGGCACATTGTAGTAGACTTATGCAGATACGCTTTGGGCCCAAGGAAGCAGATGATGCATAAAAATACACAGGAGAGGGCGACCCGACGAGTCACATAAACATATGTAGAGATTTATGGTGCTCAGAATCAAAGATAGAGTGGACACACCGATTCATACACATGTTGGATACAATCCTAAGGGATTGATAGTTAGGATTGGAGATTCACAGGGAGACAACATAATGACAAGGATTGGTCCAAATATTTGAAATCACATTCACATTTGAATATGAAACCCCCTCCATACATGTAGCACTACAGGCCATCCGAACAAATATCTTCTTGAAGGTAGAATCAATGGAAGAAGTGCCCTTACGTCATGTGCACAAATCCAAGATGATGGTCCGAAAGATATTTGAATGCTATAATGTCATGGAGGAAGGATACAAGGAAGACGATCTCATGAATGTGTAGGTACCAAAGATAGAAGGAACACACGTAATAGAATGGCCAGGTCTTGTATCCGTCACATACACACAACCTATAAATATAAAGAAAGTCAACATTGGGACAAGAGAGAATCCTAAGTTTGCATATATAGGAGACTATTGGAATGATGAGACAATTAAGAAGGTGACAAACTTATTACAGGAGTATCAAGACTTATTTCCAATCACATTCTCTGAGATGAAATGGATAGAAGGAAATTTAGGCAAGATGAAGATTTCACTGAAACCTGGAGCCAAGCCAATACGAAAGAGACCCTACAAATTGAACCCAAGGTACAAGGAGAAGGTGAAGGTTGAAATATACAGGATGCTAGATGCAAGAATTACTGAACCAGTAGAAGAGTATGAATGGATTAGCCCAATGGTGGTGCAAGACAAGAAGACCAAAGGATTTTAGATCTGCATGGATCTAAGATAGATGAATGACACATACTTACATGACCCATTCCCAACACCAGTCACAGATGAAATACTAGAGAATGTAGGAGGTCAAGAAACATATTAGTTTACATATGGATTCTCT
>JASDQU010240807.1:69354-93465 GCA_032191745.1 Picea mariana
AGAATTCTACTAGAACATGTAGTATGCAAACAAGGCCTATTGGTTGACCCAACCAAGATCATAGTTATTCTGGAGTTGGAGCCTCCGACATCACTCAAAAAACTAAGAGAAACTTTGGTTCATACATGCTATTATAGGAAGTTTATCAAAGGATACACGCATATTACAATACCCATGTAAAAGTTACTGAAGAAGGAAGCCAAGTTCCAATGGAATGATGACTGCTAGAAGGGGATGGACACGTTAAAACAGAGATTGGTCACTGCAACCATTTTAATCTTTCTATACTAGAACAAGGAGTACCATGTCCATGTTGATGCATCGTATGAATAAATCATGCAGAAGGAAGAAATCACGCAGAAGGAAGGAAGCGCACAGAAAGGAACATAAGGACATAAAATGTGCAGGACAAAGACATCACACATATAGAAGGATAAAGCAAGCGAGAGAGAGAAGGAAGCGCAAAGGATGACAATCGACTTCCCAGAAATAGAAGAAAAACAAAAAAACTGTATAAAGAACAAGAAGTAAAAGAAGGTAAATAGCCAATTAATTGAAGTTGGTCATGCCATGCATTGTAATGGGTTATTTTAGGATAGATAAGAATAGGAATTTAAACCCTATATGTTGGGTATAAATATCTAACGGGTGGGGTGAAATGAGAGCTAGCAATGAATAGGGAGCGATAGAGCTAGTGGACTAGAGAGAATGGCTAGAATCCGTAAAGGTTGAGATTATGTAAGAATCATGAATGTAATCAGTTGATACAATGAATAAAGTTAGAGTTTGAGAGATAATCTTGCATCTTGTCTTCTTTACTTGTTTATGTGTGGTCATGAATGACGTTGTTATAATTCACAGACTAGACTTAGTGTATGGATTAGTTATGATGCAATATTCATGAATGGTTATAATAATCAAGACAATACATAAGCTAGGATAAGGAACAATGATTCGTGCATCCACCTCCCTTTCCCTTATTGCTGCAAAAACCCGATTCTTGCAGTCCGAATAGATACCTCGGGCTAGACTTCATCTGTGCAAGTAGGTGATGCTGAAAGGGAAAGTGTCTTGAGGGTTTGTTGGTCAGATTTTAACCGAACCTTGGGTCTTACAACCCCTGCACAGACCAATTTATCCCAACAACAAGTATGAAAGACAAAAACCTATAGAATGTACATAGATATTGTCTCATAATAAGCAAAGATGTAAATTAATCAAACATATACCATCATAAGTGATCATAAACCATAAAACATGTCATGTGTGTGTGTGTGTGTGTGTGTGTGTAAATATTTTTTACATCATGTGTCTATATATCCCAAAAATGTATATACATATATTTTCCACCAAAGAAAATGGGGGCATCTTTCCCATTACAAGCCACACTATTGTGGTGGGGGTATCCTCTCTAGATGCTATAGATCCCCTCAAGGGGCCCACCTTTTACTATATCCCTATCCATTTGGTCTACTTGAATGACTCTCTATAAGAAATACCTCCACACCACTGTTATCCTAATGCATGCATCCACATACTAGTCCTCCATAGCCACCCATCCATCCTTAGAGTCTGCCTCCAACGACATGTCAAAATGACGATGGACCTTTGCTAGCAGGTCCATTGTGTTCATCACTAGCCTAACTTAATAAGCCATAGCTCTTGACCTAGCTCCCTCATCATTCCTTCCCATCTTCTACCTAACCTTGGCTAAAGGTTCCCTTGGCACTACTTTTTCTCTAGCAATCCTCTCACACACACACACACACACACACACTAATCACAAATAAAAAAAACCTTGGCTAAAGGTTCCCCTGGCACTAGTTTTTCTCTAGCAATTCACACACACACACACACACACACACACACACACACTAATCACAAATAAAAAAAAACCACTAACCATAGGTCTCCTATCCAAGTCTACTCAGAAATCCATTCCGGGTTAAGGGTACTCCTCTCCTCTAGCACCACAATTGTTTGCGCCCATGTGGCAAAGAAGTATGTAGTGAAGTTATTGACCACCATTCCACCACTAAGCCCCCCCTACTATACCATTTGTGGCTTCCTCACTAGGAATGGCCTTATCACATTTTGTGGTCATATGGATGGTACATGCTCAAAGGAGAAGGTGCATATCAACGTGCCAAGGGTGAAGTCATCCATGAAATTGGGTCAATTGAGCTCATAGAAATCAAAATAATATATGGGCCGCATCTACCACTCCCTTAACCAACCTAATATGGTTTCTTGAGGTCCTATGGTGCACAAACATCCCACCCTATCTCCAAACCACATGGGCCATTTCCCTCACACCAAGGTTGGTGATAAAGTCTATTGAAACCACCCCATTAACCTTTTGGGTCCTAGGCTTGTAGTGGCACTCTATCAAGGTATCTAATATTGTAGCCACCCTTAGTGGGGGCCATGGGTTGGTCACTCTCTCCTGATAGGGAGCTCAGTTATGATGTAAATATCTACGAGGGTTATCTCTAGTAACTACCCTTGCATCTCAAAGTAACCATCAATATTCTACATCCTATCTATCCTCTTTAGGAGTCCCACCTCCATCTGCATCAATGGGAATTTAAAGTACTTTAGTAGCTCACAAATTTCTAGTTTCCTCTACACTAGTGGAGTTGCCCTCAATTGAGTTATTAACCCCTCATATTCCCACTCCCTCTAGTGGATAGACAACTAAAAATCTACCAAAAAGATCATCAATATCACTCTTTTTTCATCCTTTATCACACTATTTTATGTAGATTTCACCTTGATACATGTGCCATCATGCACCCACCTTGTTATAGGATTGTGTGAGAGTTACACTCCTTGGATGCTTGATGTGTGACTATTCCATGAACAATTTCATTGTTTCACACCTCTCCACGAAACAATTGTGTGATTTTCTTGCATGACCAAACCAAAGAGATCCTTTGTAGGATGATGTCATGTCTATTGAAGGACTAGATGCATCATTTGATGCATCTATTTCTTCATGAATCGTGACCTAGAAGTAACCCTAATGGGGTTCTGTACATGCCAAAAAGTCGATACAAAAAATTGAAATGGATGGAAATGACCAATAGGATGAGAGGACCAACCCAGAAGTCGCAAAATGGAATTTTGTCATTCAAATCTCTTGCAAACAATACTAGAAGTTTTAGGTCAACGTCACTTCACTTGTAAATCATGCTAAACAAATGAATTTTGAAATTCATGTTTGACAATATTTATTATTTTTGACATCTTTTCTTGCCTCGTGTAGGATATCCCTAGCTCCATTTTTTTACACTAGTTACACCATTGAATTTGATTTCTCGATCACTTTCATGTTGTGGTTTTAGTTTCATGTGTCTAGGATCCTTTTTGGGGGCCATTTTTCCTGCCATTTCTTTCAAAGGTGTTCACCACCCCCTTTAGGTGTACTTCTTCAAGTTGAAATTTAGACATCATATTTCCCTTTATCTATCATGCATTAAACCATTTTGATTCCTCCCACACTTACCTTAGGGCCTTCTTGACTTGGAAATTTACCTCACCATTTTGAGTTGCATCCTACGCTTGCTAAGTAGTAGTGCTCTACCTTCACATATTGCCCCACCCATGCCATTATTTCCCCATCATGATTGAGAGTTTGTATAATCCTTATGCTCACAAGAGCCTCATACTTCACTCTTATTGTATTGTTGACCTATTCCCCAGGATCCCAAAAAGTTGTTATTGGTAATATGCTATACTTATTCTCATGCCATTGAACTTTCCCTTCATTCATGTTTTGAATCCCATCTGTGTTTTAAACATCATTCATTCCTTCCAAGGAGACCCACCAATGGTGCCCCCCTTGGTTGCCTTCATCAACCATCTTATTTTTACATGCATTAGTCTGTTACATTTCTCAACTTATTTTGACACCTCATGTCGATCTCTTGGGGTTCTTAAATCCATATTTCCAATGAATATTCCCCTATTAACACCATCTCATTTACTCTAGGAGTTGATTTAAAGACCTCAGTGCCTTGGTCCTCATTATCATTATCAACAAGTTTCCTCAATTTTTTTAGGAGTTTCACTATTGCTTTCTGACCAAATCATTTCTTCCAAGTTCAACCTCAAATCACTATCACATCATGAATAGTTGTACAAATCAATGGTATCAATGTTCTAGATCCAATTGAAGGTCAAGGATATGTATGTCTCTAGTTAGTGCTCGATCCAATCCATTAGAGTGAGCCTCTATATAGGTGATTCTCCACTTGTTCTATCCCTACTTTTAATTGCCTCTTTTATGTTATAGTTCTTTCCCCCCTAGGTGACATTGTTCTCTCACATGTATTATATGAAAGAAACATTCATTTTCAAATGTAATATGATTTGTCTCCTCTAGCCATGATCCCATATTGTATTTTTCTCTAACAATTTCACAAGCCCAGGAATGGCCACCTCGTTTGTAAAGAGCTTGTAGACATATATCACCCCACCATCATTTGTTTTGAAAGTGGCCTCTGTAATATCTTCATGGGAAATCCTTCTTTCATGATCAATTCTCTCTCTCTCTCTTTGACTTTGTTTTACAACATATGGGTAAGAAACACTTGATATATTTTGGCTATACAAGATGCTCCTAACCCCACACATTAGGGGGCAATGCTGATCACCCTAATTTTGTTTACCTACAACATTTAAGTGGTTATACCCCCAAAAATGACAAATATACATATAATTCACTTAATGCAACCAACTACATGATTTATAGGTTATTTACACACCAACAAGCAAGGTCAAACCTTCAGTTTACCATTTCTACGGTTGCATGACATATCCCTCAATACTTGTTCCAATCATGTTAAAAATATTTGACTGTCATGTGACCCCTATAAGTCCATGAATTTAGCTACTCCATGTCTTATAAATGCCCAATAACACCTTGGAGTAGTGAAGAGGTTGTGTACTTATGGATTTGAGCATCCCATCTCATTAACAATTGGTCCTTTGGCCCTCCTTTGGGTCTAATTAGGCACATGAGTGCCCATGACTAAAAGAGAAGTATTCACATGGGAAATAGTTTAAATTGGAGGTCCAACTCTACTTATAAATAGAAGCCATGGATAAGCATTAAGAAGAAGGAATTCAAAGTAAAGTTATGCTAGAGAAATGGAGCCAAAGAGTGAGGAACCCATGGCTTCTACCCATCTATTTGTTGTTTTCTTTCCATGTTGTTGATTAAAAGGACCCTCCAAGGAGAATATTGGATCTCACTTGTTACAAGCTCACTCCCAAGATAATATAGTGTATGTTTTATTTTCTTTTCCACCAAAATAAAACTATTTTGCTCTTTCTTCCCAAAATTGTTGTTTGTATTTTATGTAAATCATTGAATCCAATGTTTAACGCTTTTGTAGCTATCACACATACTAAATGGTAGTGTATGTGGTTATATTATTGACCCCTCACCTTTCATTGTCTATACTTAGCTCTAACAGTCAGCTAGGAGAGGGGTTATAACACTATCATGCACGAAAAGCCCCATAACACAACGCTTATTTTAAGGTTCAATGTACAAGTTTGTATTTATTTGGATACCTACTTTCATCACAATTGATTGCAAAGTGGGATATGCTTAGGTGCTGACATGGAACCATTGACTTTTTAAAATGAGAAAATAAAATTTGACAAAATCAAAGAACTCATATGCTTTTTCTAACATTAATTGGTTTATCTACTACATAGTCCTTAAACTTTTGACCATGGTGTTGTAAGACAAAACATCATACATGAAAAAATGTATCTAAACATAAACATGTAGATTGTCCAATTTCATTTGTTTCATAAAAATATTATGTGTTAAATGTTTATTATGTCCAACTTGAAAAAATGTTCTCAAGCAACATTAAGTTGAACTAATTTGATTACCTATACTATCAAAACAAACTTTTTTATTATGAAATTTTAACATGTGCATGACAGGATAAGGAGCAAATCCATGATTTTTTAATTTTTTAATTTTTTAGATAAATGAATTCTTTTAATTATTTTTTCTCTTAAAAAATATGTAGAGAAAACATAACCATCAATATTTTCATATTATAATATATAATTTTTATATAAATTTATATTTTAATAAATTACTAAAACCAATGTGTATGGTAATTTTTAAAAAAGTTTACAATTGGATTTTCCTCATATACATTTAATTCTATTAAAAAAATCAAAATATTAATTATTTATCATATTTTTATAAAAAAACAATACGTATATAAAATCAATGTTAAATTGTAATTAAAATGAGCATACATTAAAAACTAAATCTATTTCCAAGGAAAGCTAGCTGAGGTATTAGGTTTGGTGATCGAATTGACACAATGAGTGAACAAACATGTCTGTACAAGACAATTAAAAATTGAAACAATGGTTACTTGCATGCCATTGCGGCATCGATATGATGTAATGATCATGCCTATTCATTATCTATCTCATTAATTGATCATGTGATAATATTCTTAAATTTCAATTTCCATCAATTTTTTAAAATATCCCAATGTTAAAACTATTGATTGAAGGCATATAGTTTGATATAATAAAAAAAGTAATAGTCGACATTTTTCACAAAAAACAATATGTTAATCGACATAGTATTCCAATAGTTTTATATTTATATATCAACATTAAGGTAAACCTAAATCGACTGGTATATTGAGCATTTATTAACTCGTTCGATATATGGTTAAACCTCTTATTATACCTCCCGCTATGCATGGTATATAACATTCATTCACCCGTTGAATGACTATTACTTTGTTTTTGACCAAAATAAATTTGCATTTTCTCTATAGTTTTATACAGCCTGAGTGGGCCTAATGGTTAAGAACATGTGTTTTCTCTTAAGAGGTCACAAGTTCAAATCCAGAGGGGGGTAGGGTATGTATACCTTCGTAGACTTTACCAGTCAAATCGCTGGGCGGAGGGGGGTCCCTTGTCCCACAAACAAGGGGGTCTCATACACCAATTTGGTGTGCTGGCTTGGCTGTGACCTTAAAAATAGATTATTATTATTATTATTATATTAAACCATAGTTGTACAGGAATCGCTTCCAACATTTCTAACATCTCTGAAACTTGTTCTCGAAGTTCCGAGAGGTTGGGAACTAGTTGGGAACGTCCCCAATTGGCTGGGAACTCTTTTGGGAACTTGGGAGCTTCAACATCAAAGAAATGGGAACTTGAGAACCGGTTTCCTAAACAAAGAGCTTTAAATCAGAATTATATTAAATTAAAATGTAAATATATTTATTCCATTATTACAAATACATAATTTCTTACAAATATTTTCATTATATTTATTCAAAATATCACTATAAAACTAAGACTAAACTACATGTAAATATTATTTCAAAAATTAGTTAAGTAATTTTTTTTAATAATACTCACTTTATAGTTGTGGATATGAAAAACTTTTAATACTTGTACGTTTTCCGTCAAGCTCAAACTAAACATGAAAGTCAAATAAATCAATTCCCTATCCACGACAAGCATTTGTATATATGTATTTTCAATTTTGTTTCTAATTTTCTAATGGAATATTTAGGGATATTAAAGTTTCAGTATTGTGTTAAATATATTTATATAATTATTAACACAAATTAAATTAGTAATTTTAATATTGTGGTTGTTGCAATAGGAGAAACATTGTCCTTTATTGACCTTCAATTTTATTGAAATAAGATTTTAAATGTATCAATATCTCTATACATTGTAATCTAAAGTATCATTGTAATTTAAAATATTTTTTATATTTTTTTAATATATATTATTGTCGCTCCCAAATTCACGTTTCCTGTAAATTTGAGGGAAACTTGTACTCATTCCAGACACTCGTATCCATGTTCCCAACGTTCCCACGTTTACATAGTATTAAACACTTAATTTTCTTATTTTTCTGAAATATTTAAACTTATTTATTTACCCTACCATTGGTTCATCAAATGGAAGTCTTATTTCCCAGGCGACAGCCACATTCTTGGGATGGAAAAAGTTTTAATGACATCTGTTTCAAATATTTTTTAGGCGTTGGCTAAACGTTCTACCTTTTGGATTTTTTGGCAGGAATCAGACGATGTAAATTTGGAAAAAATCACTATTTTCTGTTGTTTAAATTGCATTTCTAAATGCATAAATAGATTTAGCTTGCTGAAAAACCCTTGGGTCACTCGGATTATACAAACTTAGTCATTCAAATCTGCAAATCCAACCATTCATCACCGGATTTCGAGCAAAATCAAACTGAAAAGTTGTTGGAAAACAACCAAAAGATAAAACGTTTAGACTACTGCTATTTATTATACTTGCAGCATTTGACAATTGACGCTGACAATCTGCTTCAATGCCTGTCCTGTCCAACAATGGCACTCTTGATTCAATCTCAATCTCTGTCGTGTCCTATTGCTGCAATCGATGGTTGTCCCATGTCCATCTGCATGACTCAAGGTTTTGACAATGCTCCACCTGGTAAGAGATCTGTGTGCAGTTGTCCCTCTGCTTGCTTTGATGCTCACACCTCGCCCTTTGGGATGAGACACTTAACGCTCCTATGTTACTGTGGCTACCAACACTGTTACGAGGAAAATCTCTCCATGGCCAGGGTGAACCACAACAGACAAAAATGACTACAGAAATCAACTGTATCCTTACGACATGCTATATAAACCAATGTGCAAGAAAGATAAGAAAGAGGCCTACCTCGTCTAGATGTTCGATGATGTCCACCATTGAGCACTTTGACCCAAAGCTATATACCTGCAACAAGTTCTCAACAAACAAGCGAAAACAAGCATATGGTGGAAATATAAAAGGTTAGCACATTAGATAGCATAATCCATCAATATACATAACAAATACGCCCATGGATAATAATACATATATTTGCAAGATATCAATTGAGTATTTCTATTAATAAATGATCAACAAAAGTGAAAATATTACAGACTTCAGTGTCGACATGGTTCAGAACCAAGATACCGAGTTCCTTCCAACTGGGCCTCCACCACTTCAATCCTCCACCAAAGGCAAGCTCATATAAGGGAGACAAAGAGGTTCTCCATCAATAAGGGAAGAGCTCGGGGGCTGAACACTATGTTCAGACTTTTAGGACAAAGGGATACAGACTCAATATGAAGTAAATAATTTCTCCAGAGTAACTTTGCTCCCAAAGTTGAATTCTCTTTCCTTTTCCATAGCTCAGAATTGGCTTCTTTATAGCCTTCAAAATGAAACTGAAGGGCCGAGTCAGATTGTTTCAAGTATATGGAAGGCCAAGGACAAGAGATATCCTATCGTGACATGGAAACCCGACATTTAATTTTGATTTTCTGGCACAAATCCTGATGTACGCGGGTTGTAGTGGAGTAGCCAACGTATACACTTTCTGTATAAGGTGCAAGATGTGTACAAGTGGAAAAATTTATATTTTTATCTCTGGATTTTATCATCAGGGAAAGTAAGTCTGCATGGGGGAATGGAATAAGGTCCTCTCTGCAAGATTGCATAGGGTGAGGCAAATCTTTCTCTAACAGATGCCCCCTAATGTGTGAGGTCAGAGGAGTATTTGCGATGGCCGAAATACATTATAAATAACCCATAAGTGGAGTGGTAGAGAACCAGTTGGACGAAATCAATTTCTCATTACATTCTGCACTGACTTTGCATACATGGCTACCAAAAACACACCGCAGATCCATGTGAAAATATACCAAACAAGTTTCCATGGCCATGTATATGCAAATACAAATGCGGTTACATGCCAATAGTTGTCATAGTCACGAACAAGGCCCAATCTCAAAACCAATTTGAAGATGTTTGTATACCATGGAGTACTATCTGATCTCCCATGTGTTATCACTCCAAGAAACCCTTTGTGGTTGTAGAACAAAGGTGCTTGGTAACTTCAAGTAAAAATGTTTTTGTATTTTGTGTAGATGGATCAGTAAGATAACTCAATTCAAACATGGTATTCAGACAGTCAAGATGGTAAATAAATGAACCAGTGCTCTCTAAGATTGATAATCAACAAATAACTTTAAGGTGGGTGAAGAACAAGTTGATAATAAACCGGTACAAAGTAGGGTCTAATTAACAATGAAGAAAATAATTATCAGGTTATGAGCCAAATAATAAGATGACAGTCATTAAAGGCTTGACAACACAGATAACAGTATAGAAGGAATGTGGAAAACTGACATCAAAATAGAAAGGAAACTGTGATTTAGTATTAGCATCAAAAGCTTGTGTACAATAGAGAATTTCTGTATCCAAAACTGAACCTCTATCTCATATCAAAAGTAGGCCTTTATAGGCTCTTACAATCTGTTTTACAGATCCTAAATACATGGATCTGTATTTAATAAAAACAATCCAATTCTATCTAAACAACTTGAAAAATAAAGTCTTAATATCTAAACTTAGAATTCGAACTGTCTTCAACCTCCAAAATTCGCCATCTGCATTCTTCAGCTCCTGGTATCTGCAATGTGGTGCAGAATAACAGAACACCTGTCTTGACAGTTGGATCTCCTAACGTTCATGGTCGATTTTTGAGGAAATGGTTTTGCATGTGGTTGCCAAAATTCTCTCGAACCTCTGATGCTGTGCCCTTTGCATGCGATCTGATAGCTCCTTGATACGCTGGAATTCCTTCAAAACTTGTTTGGAATGAACTGTTCTGTCCCTGGCTTCAAAAATACTTTTCCAGCTTTCAACATCTAACTCGTTTAATATTTCGCGGGTTAGTTGTTGAAAGTCGCCACTTTCCACAGCTAACGGGTCATAAAATATCGCTTTGCACTGTTGAAAGCTCCGATGGTGCTCAAAACGAGTTTTCACCTCCAAAATTTGATTTCAACAAAACTCAGTGTGTCTCTGATTTCTCACCTTGCATATTAACGACGACTTGAGCGAGTGCCTTCAGATCTGGATGGGATTTTTGCTTTAGTTTTTGTTTCAATCTCCTTATCTGCCTTTTGAGGCATTTGGCAAGCCACCATAGGCTGTTGTAGTCTTTGGTGAGTTTTTTCTTCCTCTTCTTCTCTCTAACACTTTCCTTAGCCAATCTCTCAAACGCAGCATTGGTCTTGGCGAAGTTATCAGACAACTTCTTATACCTTTCTTTAATCACCCGCTCCAAGACCTCTTGCTGAGCTATGACCTCTTTCAAATGCTTGATTTTCTAAGACTTCTTTGACTTGGAGATTTTTGATGTTTCTCCTTGTTCTGTATGAGTGAAGGTCTCATAGTTTTGTGCACACTCAGCTGACTGCTCAGGACTCTTGGTAATAGGGCATTGATCTTGCTGCTTTGATGCTAAATCTAAATAGGGCAAGTTTAGTATATTGGTTCTCTTCCCTGTACTCTGCTCTATTTTGAAACAAATGAAACTTCAACAGACTTCCAGGAACAATGTGTGATATGGAAACCACAATTCGATTTGATATTGTCAGGCCGGCGGTACCTCCTCTGTACCTGCATCACTGAACACGAACTTGCCATCCCTGATGCCATGATTGTGGAGCGTGAGTTTCTGAGCCGGATTCGCATCACAGTCCTATTTTGACGTGCTGAATTTGAGTTTCCATCATTACCCACTTTCATCAGCGCATGTTTTGGATATGCTTGACGTGGGATGATCATATCATCATTTGCCTTGAGACGTGGATATCACGCATGTGATTCCCGCTTTCTTCAGCCAACGGCCCATGTGAAGCGCTCCTTAGCTGCTGAAAGTCGCCACTTTCCTCAGCGCACACTCAACTTTTGGACATATGTTAGCGATAGCCATGCTATCCACCACAAAACTCGACCAAAAGGACGGTTTCATTTTGGGAGCTAACACCATGATCACTAAAGTCATATAGGTATTGGTCCAATGAAAAGGAAGCAACAAATCAGGAAAGCTACGACCATAAAGTGATGTCTTCAAGTCTTCTACACAATCTGCCAAAGGTGCAAGTCTACATCATGTGAGTAAAGGAGTTGAGGTTGAATATAATGAGACATCGTTTGATTACCAATCATTAATGTGTACCGTCAACAAACGCAAGACAACCTACTGATAATGAAAGTAGGTATCAAGGCACCGAGTACATTCTTACAAGTGTGAATACAAGAGTCAGTGTCGAACACCTGAAGAATCCATCGATTAGGAGACATTGATGTATTCCCAACTGTCGATGGTGAGAGGGCCTGCCACCGATAACTGCAAGCCTCAAGGTACTCATAAGACTCTAGGTCCCATTTCCAGAATAAATGGGCTCATGTCGATGGAAACAGACCTGCTGAAAGGAGAGCATTAAGGCATATCTCATCAGTCAACATGAGGTACAAAGAAGGAGCTTCATGATTTGGTGGGAATTGGACGAAGAACATGTTCATGAACCAACAACCCTGTGCGTCTTTCACGTGTGCCAAGTGCAAGCAGTACACGAAAAAGACCCTCTGAATAGCAGAAAATGATGAAAAACGCTGACAAAGGTGAGGAAACCATCAATAAGGCTAATGGAATCCAATACATTACACGAATCCCAATGTGTGAATAGATGTCTTGTCGTCGAACACAAGGGAAACCACCCAATCAATGACCAATGATGAAATGTCGACTGCTGGATTCAATGTTACCTACCAATGATGAAAGTAGGGCCAAGGTACATGATAGGACTAAAGTATCATGTGATTCTAAGACAACTAAGGGTATGGTCGACATGAAAAGTCAATAGTTCCGAGGAGTGGCCGACACAGGTTGATAGACTTACTTTGAACAAGAGCATGAGACATATGGTGGACTCTGGTAGCATAGATCCAATAATAAAATCATGAGATGCAGGAGGTATTCATGAAGTTCTCTGTAGGGACTGAAAGAGTAACCAGTCGGTAGAGAAGACTCTGTAACGAGCTCAACTTCCTAAGGCCATGCTAAACCCAAAATTATGATGAATGGACTCAAATAACTTTGTGCTCTGTTCAAAGGCGACATGACTGCTGCCGATATAAGATAATACTCCCTTTCCGCCCGTCTTTTTTTGTTTTTTCATAACAAACAAATTCTATGATACAGAGGAGGAAACAAGTGTCACAAGTAAGAAAAACTAGTTCCAGTAGTGGAACATACCTATGCTCAATGCAGGGAAGTGCATGCGTTAGATGGACACTCGGGGGAATGTTCCCTCCTAGGTATAGGGTGTCAAATTACAAAGGATATAAACAAGGCTCTGCTTGGTTGAGGATGCAAAACTGCTGAGGCAAATGGTTTATAACGCAAAGCGAGAATTGGCTATAGGCTCAATATTGCAAGCAAAGGCATGAGATGCAATAACAAATTAACGCCAAAAAATGTCCTTTTTCATATCTTTTAGTCTACTTGGTGTGAAAAAGGGATAAACTTGTGCCAAATAGACGTCTTTTTAAAACCAATTTACGAGTGTGAAAAAGACAAGTTCACTCGGCAATCTTTCCACTTTTTGATAATGAGTCGAAAAAGAGCTTAACTAAGACTCATGATATTTCAAATCCAATTTAACGAGTGTGAAAGGGACAAATCACTCGACAATATTTTCCTTTTTAGACGAGTTGAAAAAGAGCTTAAATTAAACTCGTTTGGGAGATTCTAGGCGGCAAGTCACAGGGGAGGCCAAGGCTCTCGTGCAGAGCTTTTGTGGAAGGTCAACAACTTACGAAGAGCTGACACAAGCTTGGGAAAAACTGAATCTTTCCAAGTCGAAGAGGATAAAATACTTGCAGAGGTTACCTTATCTACAATATATCGAAGAATGCCACTTATCTGGAAGGGTGTAGAAGAAGGAAATCGAGGCTCTACAAGATCATTTCAATCAAAGGAAACCATCCTAAGACTTGGAGGAAGCATACTCGAAGAGAGTGGAATGCTCCCTTGTGCAGAAGGTATAGAAATATAAATGCTAAGGACATGGCATAGACGGTATAGAAATAGAACTAGAAGAGCGGGATCGATCGAAAATTGCATCGACACGAACACTTCCTTAGATTTGTCACTCTCGAAGAGAAGAGTGGGGTCGACCGAAAATTGCACCGGCATGATTACTTCTTCAACCATTGGTTGAATAGGACGCGAGAAAACAAGGTCAAGAGACGCATCACCTCCAAAAATAAGGGTGGTGTCGGGAAAAAATTGCATCGACGCGGCCACTGGTTGAACAGGATGTAAGACAACAAGGTCAAGAGATGCATCATCCCCTAAAGGAAGAGGGGTGTCAGCCAAAGATTTCATCGGCATGACCACTGTATCAACCATTGGTGGGACAAAATGCGTGATGACAGGGACCAAACACACTTCACCCTAAAAAATGGGAGTGTGGTTAGGTGATGATTGCATCGGCATGAATGTCGTGTCAATCAAAGGAGAAACAAGGTGTGGGGAAACCATAGACGCTTCAAAACCTGAAGGGCCCTTATGTGAGCCCCATGCTTCAGGTATCCCAACAATAACATGACACAAACGAGTAAGGTGACTTCCTTCACATGTCTTGCAAAGGAATTTAGGCTTACGTCTGAGACGTCTAGGCCTCTCCATCGTATGAATTCCCCCAGCATGACTAACAATGATTGGTGACATGTTCCCAGCATGACTTGCAGAGGGTAGTAGAAAATATCCAACATGACTAGTAGAGGTCGGTGATTAATCCCCAACATGACTAGCAAAGGTTGGTGATGCATGTGCAATGTGACTAGCAATGACTAGACTTGTGCCCCCAGCCTAACTTGCAGCGGCTGGTTGCTCGTCTTCAACATGACTTGCATAGGTCATCGACCAATCTCCAACATTACTAGCAGAGGTTGGTGATAAAATGCTAGTATGACCTACAATGACTGGACTTGTGGCGGTGGTTGATTGCAACATTTGAGACCAAGGTCTAGGGAAAGATTAGTTTTGAGAAATTGCAGGCCAGGAAGGATCGTGGTTTACCCTTTTTCCATGTCTGGTAGGATATTATCCTCCTCCATACTGATTCATAAAGGGTTGTAAGGGCATTGAGACTGAAGTAGATGTCGGCAAAGAGACAAAATCATGATAAGGATTATTCGAGTGAGGATACATGTTGCCCCCAGATGAAGGAACTTCGTGAAGGGGGTTGCCCATACTATAAAAATAATTCCCCCCAGATGAAACACCAGAGGACAGACAGAGGTCCGCCATGGGAAAAGTGTTCGTAGGAATCGACATAGCGGAAGAAGGATGAGTGGACAAAGTGTAATAAGTAGAAAGATTTCCTATTTGGGCACTTACTTCTCGCATAGTGGATTCGTAGGAAGGAAGATTACAACCTCCTACCGTAAGAGGTGTTTGAAGGATATGACTCCCACCAAACGAAGATAGAGAATAAGGAGGCATCATTCCCCCAGAACCAAAACTTTTATTCGCATAAGGAGGTGAGACAGAGGATGGCAAGTGCGAAGACATATCAATAGGAGAATGACTAGAGACCCAAGGCGTGGAATGAGTGCCATAGTTCTGCATACCATTATGAAAAACATAAGGATTTGTCCCCATGAAATGAGTAGGCATCATGGGGTAGGTAGCGATAAATGAGGGAGCCAAAGGGACTCCACTATCCATGATAACGAAGACTCAATAAAAGTTCCTAAGGCCAACTAGTAAGCAAAGAGCACACAAAAATTCAAATGACCAATATGCATGCAAATAGGGTAAAGTGGTTGAGTGGCCTCCCTCCTTAAAGGAGGTATGTCTCGCCCAAGAGGGGCCTGAGACTCCCTGCTAAAGATCGGAGGTAACATAATTAGTTATAAGGGCCCTCATGGGCTTAACAACCAATCGGTCAGATCCCCTCGGAGAGGTAATCCTCCATAAAGGTTGTGTGCTGTCTGACCCTTATCTGACCCATGGTACATGCATAATAAACCCTACAAGTAACCTATGAGACACCTAAGTCAAGAAACTAATAAACCATTGTATAATTGACGCACAGGCGAGCAATCATAAGTCAGGTCCACTGTATGGGCGGGGTAGCAAATCCTAAAACCTTGAAAGCACTGCCTCTCACGGAGGTAGAGGCACTAACAATATTCCCAGATACAAATAGATCTCCAGAAATAATTTTTGATGCTAGGAAGGTATCAGGGGGATATCCCTTCAACCAACTTCCCGCAACCTCGTGATTAACTCTGGTGTGAGTGGAGCCTCCTGATCTTACCAAATATACAATGGATTTCTCCACTCACTGACTCAGACACATATGTTGATTTAATTTCCTTGGAGAAGTTTACTCACAAAAATCCTATTCCAAGGCACTAAATCCTAGGCTAGTTTGTGCACCCTAGAAATTAAAATCGTTACTAACAAATTTTAAATTATAGCGTTGATTTTATGGCCGTGATTACTCAAAAAGATATGGTGTTGAAACTCGTGGTGTTATGACTCTGTAAGAAAAGTAAATATGAAAATAATACAAAGTCCTAACTTTAACTTTTAATGTATGATATGCTTCTAAAAATGATGCAATTTTCAAATTCAACTCTGCAATTCAGAAGTAAAATGCAATATTTCACTGTATGCACTAGGCTAATGATAAAAAATCAAAAGACAAAAATGCCAAGCAATGCAAAATGCCTATTTTTTTTTGTATTTTCAATATATCGAAACTGAAAATGCATGGACTGAAAAGTAACTTGATATATAGCCCTACTGTGTATAAAAAAGAGATAAGTCAAGCATGATTTCAAGCAACGAAACACCCAGCCCAATGTACCAGAACAATAAAAATGAAAAGATGAAGAGAAAAACTTCGCCCAAAAATTCAACCAAAAGAGGGTTTCCTGTCATCCCACAGGCACTCAACAGGCACTATAGGGACCTAAGAAGGCTCAAAAAGCATCAAATCCCACCCAACAAACACCATACTAAGAAAAAAGGCAAGGAAAAAGTGTGTACACGACTAGTTGGGCAAACAAAACATATATACGCAGCTTGCAGTGAGACAACCTGTGTGTATACGTGATTGTCAAGGCAAAAGGCACGTATATGCATTAAAACAAAGATAGGCAAGGGAGGAAGGATGAAAACTCAGACCCATAGTGAACAGAAGCTGTCAACCAATGATACGATAAGAACCACAATAGAAACAAGAGCAATCTAAGGAGAAAAGTAATTCAAACCCTAAGAAAGAATATTCAATCCCTACTATGGTCGCCAATTCTGTTACGAGGAAAATCTCTCTATGGCTAGGGTGAACCACAACAGACGAAAATGACTGCAGAAATCAACTCTGTCCCAACTACATGCTATATAAAACAATGTGCAAGCAAGATAATAAAGTGGCCTACCTCATCTAGATGTTCGATGATGTCCACCGTTGAGCACTTTGACCCAAAGCTATATACCTGCAACAAGTTCTCAAAAAACAAGCGAAAACAAGAATATGGTGGAAATATAAAAGGTTAGCACATTAGATAACATAATCCATCGATATACATAACAAATACACCCATGGATAATAATACATATATTTGCAAGATATCAATTGGACGGGAAAGGAGTATTTCTATTAATAAATGATTAGCATAAGTGAAAATATTACAAACTTCCGTGTTGACATGGTTTAGAACCAAGAAACTGCGTTCCTTCCAACTAGGCCTCCACCACTTCAATCCTCTACCAAAGGAAAGCCATATAAGGGAGACAAAGAGGTTCTCCATCAATAAGGGAAGAGCTTGGGGGCTGAACACTGTGTTCAGACTTAAAGGAAAAAGGGATGCAAACTCAATATGAAGTAAATAATTTCTCCAGAGTAACTTTTCTCTCAAAGTTGAATTCTCTCTCCTTTTCCATAGCTCGGAATTGGCTTCTTTATAGCCTTCAAAATGCAACTGAAGGGCCGAGTCAGAACGTTTCCAGTATATGGAAGACCAAGGATCAGATATCTCCTATCGTGACATGGAAACCCAACATTTAATTTTGATTTTTTGGCACAAATATGGAGCAGCCAATGTATACACTTGTTGTATAAGGTGCAAGATGCGTACAAGTGGAAAAATTTATATTTTTATCTCTGGATTTTATCATCAGGGAAAGTAAGTCTGCATGGGGGAATGGAATAAGGCCCTCTCTGCAAGATTGCATAGGGTGAGGCAAATCTTGCTCTAAAAAACACTTCTGCTCGTGAGGATGCCAAGCATGTAGACATTGTAGTGAGCTGGGATCTTGGGGATTTATCATTCCCCAACCAATATTTCCTACTATACAAGACTTTGTTTCTCTTAAATTCGATCTGGATTAAGGGGATGCTAGCTTCATGTTGACATCTTGTGTCAGGGAACAATATTGACTATGTTCTCTTCTTGTGTAGGAGACATTTCTATGGCCCTGAACAAAGACTCTGATTTTTACCATCCCCTGAATGGAATTCAAAGACATGTAATACCGCCTATCGGAAAAGAGGCCAGTCAGATACTATGTTACCCCACAAGCTCCTTCTCTTCTAATACACATGTTGATCTTTATTGCAAATTTAGAAATTATGGTTATGGCAATCTTAAGAATCTATGGTTTGCAGCAATGGCTACTCATCTGTTGCATGGACAAAAGGCTCTTTTCTTCATCCACATCAATGACTTTGCTTGATTCCATCTGCAATTTATTATCTTCATAGCCTCCAACCAGCTGTTGGGCTCTTAAAGCCTCAAACTCCCAATATGTGTTCAGAACGACAAATAAAATGGAAAGAACACAAGCAATTTGGGAAACTAGCAATCCATACCACAAAACCCCAAAGCCAATCTTCTTGGGAAATCCTAAGTGCACGAAAGATGCCCTAAAAACCCTTTTTCATTTGGAATTCTATCCGCTAAATAGGCCGAAACTGGTGTCCACAGGTGTCGTTCTGGTGATCTTTTCTCTGTCGAGGATGTCATGGATGTTATATCCCTAGTAACGGGATGCAACGAGAGCCGATTGAATTTTAAAAATATTTTTGGGGTTGAATTTCTGATGGATTTGTTGGACATTGGGTCTCCTAGGGGTCAGGGGAATGTGGTGTCAACATTGCTGAATTTGGCACAGTGCGGGGGGGGGCAGGTCATTGAGGATATGTTGGATGTCTAGATCGTCATGCCGACTCTTAGTGTTCTTCTCACCTTCGGGACGCCCAGATGTAAGAGTAAAGTCAATGCTTTGCTTAATCTTTTGCTTGTTCATGAAAGATGGCGACGAGTACTATGTTTTGACTGATATATATATATAGGCGACCTTCTAAATTATTTGTTGTATTATTTTCCCAAAATCTTGGATTTTTCCGGGCTTGTGGGATTTTCAGAATTGAATTGGTGATTTCTTGTCAATTAAATTCCTCAGCCAAAACACCCCTGTCTCACACATCACTACCCTATTTTGTACAGATGCATGCTTTTATTTTCTTTTGTTAGAGCAAAGAAATTAATGCATGGATAGAAAAGACATTAATGGATGACATTAATACGAGTTGTTTTCCCTCGTTATTTCATGCAATTCATTGAATTGGAGTACAAATATCAATTTTATGGCTTAGGCCTAAGGTCATTGCAATGATTTCCTTTATAGCTTCAAATCCATGTTAGTATTGTTCATTTTCATCTTCTTTCAAATATGCCTCTTAATTTCAATTCATGTAGAGAGGTCTCCATCGCAAGGCAAGGGTGCATTGGAAACTCTTATAGTTTCTATAAAAGTTGTTTGTAAAATCCAAAATAAGTCAATTGTTGTATTATAATTTTCTAAATTTAAAGCTTCACAGGGTGAATTTGCACAATAAACGACCATGGCCATCATTAAGGAGTAGCAATGTAATAAAGACAGTCGACATCACCATGGAAACAAAGGATGATAATTAATTACCATTATGCTTGAAGCATCTTACTCAAAAATTTATGCTTGCAAAGAACAAGAACAATCTACCAGTTGAACAACTTAAAGGGAAATTAACCTAATAATTAGCCGAATGACTACAATTATCATCGTCATAGTTGATGCTACAATTATTCTTGTGATAGTTGATATGAACAATATCAGAGCCACGACGATAAGAGGGCCAAGGAAGTAAAAGGAGACCAGGTTGATCCATACCCCTATAGTAGGCCTTGCACTGCCTCTCATCACACCACAACTTGTTGTCTGAGGGAAGTTGCCCAGTTCACAGAGGCCCATGATCAGCATAACTGCCACTGCCAAGGCTAGAACACTCTCATCCTTTGTAAAAACATTATCCCATCTATCCCTCAACAGAGCAATTCACGTTACATTGATCAAACCCATCACAAATGCACAACCTAAGGCTACTAAGGTGGAAAGCCTCTCCCTTTCAGGCCTGCAAGCACCCAAATCGTTACTCACCCAGGTGGATACAGAGGAGATCAGAGCGATTAGAACAATGTACATGAAGTTGGTGGTCTGAATCAAGATCGCAGTAGTCACCACTGCTACTTGGGGATTAGGCAGATACCTTGCTAACAAAGTCTCTATATCTTTAGATGCTAAAAGAACTGGTGATGCCATTGTTAGATAAGCAACTCAATCCACTCGGTCAACTCTTGGCAATGACATAGAAAACAAGAAGGGGCCTCCAACGACCTTTGCAACGAGCATTACACCACATCCGCAATTGCTGCACCGGGTTAGGGATGGCATCCAAAAAATTAGGGCATTGGTTTACCTTAGTACATTTGTATTCCACAAGAATTCCCATGCTCATGGTGATCAAACCCAGTGATTCCAAGAACAAGCAAAATCCCAGAAGGGTTGTCTGCATATGATTCATCGTCGACACACATCTTAGACTAAATAATTGTCACGATGGATAATCAAGCCACATGTTTATTTTCCATGGAGCCAAGAATGTGAGAGTTATGTAATATAATCCTTTGATGTTTCTGGAGTTTTACCTGCAACTTCAACAAGAGTTTTATTTCACACTGTTATTGTCTGTATTTTCTTTACTAGAATTGGTCTTTTCTGGGGTTTTGTCAAAACAATGAACAATAGGTAGGTCACAATTATTGAGCTTATAAAATTAAGATCCACTACTGTTATGAATTATGTCAATGCATGCTTTTATCATTGACTGTCTTATTCGTTTTTGTGTCCATTTTTGGGTTTTATTAATTTTGTGTGTCTATTTGCGGGTTTTATTTTGTTAATATACTTAGAAATTCCATTTTGTATGTTTTCCAGAGTTTCAACCGAATTGGAATTAAGTTGCACAATATAAATTCTCCACATAAACTAATGTATGTTTATTTATTTTTAATAATCCATCTCATGCATTTTATCATGGAATTGAATAATGTGTTGATTTTTTTTTTTATGTAGAAGAATTTATAGTGGCAATTTCACATTTTAATTATTTTTTTATTTTTTTACATTTGTTTAGTTTTGGTTTTATTTTGTGTTTAAAAAAATTGTAATGTAGTGAGATGTTTATTGTTCTCTTTCATAGTCTTATGTATGATTTCTCAACGGGGACAATTTTAATTTTTCTATTTTGGCATCAATAGAAGTGAGGCATCATCTTTGAATCTTCTTATTATTTTGGCATTAATAGAATTGAGGCATCATCTCTCAATTGTCACTTGTCTGTAATAAGATAACGTTTTGTTACATAGATCTTGTTGACTTTCTGTTTTTTAATGTTATAAAATTATGGGGGAGAGGATGATTGGCATTTATTGCACCGGGATGAAGCCTATCCTTGATCTTACTTCATTTGGTGGCCCTATTTGATGAAGTTCTTCCTGTACAAAATTTTGGTGAAGCGGGTGTTCGACATTTATTTTCACCATGATGCCGGCTCTTTATTTGATAGTTCTATTTGATAAAGTTCTTCCTATATAACATTTGTACATGCTCTGTTAATGATTCTATGCCGATTTTTACAATCTGGTGTTTTTTTATATGTAGTTTTTAACTTTTTTTTATATGTACTTTCATCTTGTCAATCTATATTTCTTTGATAAAGACTTGTACAACATATATGCAATGAATATGTTTCTTAGTATATCCTTTGTGTTGTTTGTACAGGCTATGTTAATGATTTTATGCTATTTTTTACAATTTGGTGAATGTCTATCTGTAAGCAATCTAAATATCGTGGTAGCTAAATACCCTTGGTATAATAATTATGACGACGATTTGAGTCTATTCCCCCAAGTTCAAAAAATCAGGAATAGTGCATGATATCAATGGTTCTCCATCCAAAATTATGGTAGAGAGTTAGCTCATTATCACGTTCTGAGATGTTCTTTTGTTACATAGCATAATATACCTTAAATTTAACTTTGCTTAATCTCATGTGGGGGATTTTGAGCTCACATTACGAGTGTGTTGCAGGCACAAGTGTGCAACGTGCTTTAGGAAATTATAAAAAATGGAGCATCTCGTGGAGCACATGAAATTGACTCATCATTTTGGACACAAGCCCATATGTGGCTTTTTCCATAAACATTGCAGGTTTTATGAATTCATTCAGGGAACATATTAATGGTATGCCTCTCTCCCAATTAAATTAATATTGCACCTTGTTAGGGTTAGGATTTACGTTTTATCGATATTCCTCATGACCAGATAATTTTTTTTTATGAATAATTAAGAGAGCATCTTAACAGTATATTTATCTTCCAATTAAATTAGCGTTGCACCCCATTTGTTAGGGTTAGGGTTAATGGGTATGCTTCAATCATGAGATAGCTTTGTAGGTTTTCTGATTACGAGAATATCTTAATAATATTCTTCTCTCCCAATTTAATTAACTTTGCACCCATTTTGTTAGGGTTAGGTTTAGGGGTATGTTTCATCATCAGAGAATTTATTCAGATTTATAGAATTATTTTGAAACAATGCTAGTTTTGTTTCGTGTTCTCTATGATGGAGTTTGTTGTTATCCACCCAACCTAAGTTGTCAAGGTTTGTAGGGGGAAACTCTAAAGACGCATGCTTATTTTATGAGTATAAGCAATTTACTAATATTTCTGGTCGAAGAGAAAAACAGTTTACCACGACTAGAGAAAAGAAAAAAATTAAAATAAAGTAGAAGAAAAGATTTTAGATATTTTGTTCAAACTTTGACTTACAATTTATACGCTATATTTAGGGAAACATATAACCTCAAAATTGATACGCGATAGGAGTGCCAAGGAAGTAAAAGGATCCAAGGTTGATCCAGATCCCTATAGCATGCCTTGCACTGCCTCTCATCACACCAGAGCCCGTTGTTTGAGGGAAGTTCCCTAGTTCACAGAGGCCCATGATGGGAATAACTGTCGCTTCCAAGGCTAGAACACTCTCATCCTTTGTAAAAACATTATCCCATCTATACCTCAACAAATAATTCCACGTTACATTGATTAAACCCATAAGAAATGAAAAACTTAGTGCTACTAAGCTGGCAAGCCTCGCCCTTTCAGGCCTGCAAGAACCCAACTCGTTGTGTTGGTTGTGGAGCATGATTATCTTCATGATTCAAAGGTTTATTTCACCCGTGCTTGGACCCCATTCCCTCACGGAGGGTGTGGGGGGGATTTCCCCCCCACAACTGTCGCCTGGGTGGTCCAAGGGGGTGAGGCAACAATTTTTGTAGCCCCCCCCTTGGTGGGGGATTCGGGGGAAATGCCCCCGAAGTAAAATTTTGGGAAAAATTGCCTTGTAAAATATTGTAATTTCACAGTCAATCTGGATAGTTCATTATAAGGTCACATATTTGACGGTATAAGTTTTTTTTTGTAAATAAAAAAGAGCTGGATCCTTTTATATTACCATAGACAAAAGATAACACTGTCGTGGGTGCCAGCTGCCCCGTCTTGACAGGAAACCAAGGCAGCTGGACCCTCTTTTCCACATGTCAACATAGTTACAGACCAGACTGAGGGTGGCAAAATTGGCACAGTTAACATGGCTAGCTCCCGCCCGAAGGAAACCGGGAGTAGCAGGTAGCTTCAAAATACTACTGTTTGTAACTAAAACGGAACCATAAACAGAACTAAAAATCATCATGCATAGACTAACAAAACAGAAACAGAAACAAGAGTTGAGTCGGAGCATTAGGGGACCTTGGC